>CAJNJA010060520.1:0-20600 GCA_905231915.1 Symbiodinium necroappetens
GGGGGGGGGGGGCGACGCGCCTGGACGAGGACTTCGTCGTCGTCAGGCCCCTGGTACAGATTTGAGGTTTTGTTGTTTTTGCGGAGTAAGGATGAGAAGAAAGGGTTTTATGACAAGTTTATGAAGTCTCCTTTAAGGGTTCCGGGAGTTAAGTGGGGAGTAGAGTGCAGGGTAAACAGGCGTAAGCTTTGGGTTTCGACCCTACCCCCTAAACCCTAAAACCCGAGCCTTGAACCTTAAGAAATCCCACAACAACGTGCTAAAGATACCAGCGTGACGACAGTAGGGTGAGGACCCCTACAATTTGAACCTCCTCACCTTCAACGCCGCAAGGTCGCCCACGCAATGCAAATCCATTTCTGCGGTCTGCGGCCTCCCCTTTTCAAGACCCGAACCCTATATATAAACTCTAAAAACCTAGGCCCCGCAGTTCGGAAATGTTCATAGAGGTTCCCCCATAGTAAAACCTATCCTATGCCCTGGTCCCTAGACCTGCAAACATGATGAGACCGGGGCCCCGTGCGGACACGGCGGACAGCGCAGAGATGGCTCTCGCGCGTACGGACCCCTGCAATACTTCGGAGGTTGATGGGGATCTCGGGTACCTTCACCTACCAAAACCCACGTTTTTGTGGGTTCCAAAAATCCTTAATATGGGATTTTTAAGGGACCCTACCAAAAAAGGAGGCTCTGGTGGGTTAGGGTTTAGGGCGTGGGTTTTGCGGGAGATCATACTGAACATCGAATAAGTAAGCACTTATGTTTAAACTAATTATTCCAACACCTCTACTTTTGGGGGGATTCTTCCTTAGAGCCCTTTACAACCCTGCCCCAAACCACTGTAGGCCGAAAGCAACCAAGTTTAGGAATTCGATGGAATTAGGGCTCAGGGCTTTAGGCGGGTTTTCGGCCCAACAGGAGGTGTTTGGTTTAGCACCTTCTAAGTGGTTCAGCCTCAATGGGGCAACAAGGAGACCCCAAAAATAAACCAAAGAAGCATAAGGCTGCTACTGGCGACCTAGATAGACCCTGGGCCATGCGGGTTTTCTGCAACAGGGCACGATTCACATGGATCCTGTCTTTTCGACTCTCTGAACCTTCGGACTTCGCTTGCTGAATCGGGTCATACGGGTCCAGGGCACCGGGTTAGGGTTTAGGGTTGTGAAAAACACTGTCTGTCAGGAACTTACGGCCGAGGGACATGCACAATCCGTGGACCTTTCAGGCCCAAAGGGTGAGGGAGGGTCAGGGCTTTAGCACCGCCACGGGGTGGCGAATGGGCTTTGCTTGAGCAGCGGCTGTGCGGACGGAAAATAATCGAGACACCGGGTGTCTGGCGGATCGCAGGGCGATCAATCTTTTCATCAGTTCATTTATCTATTCATTCGTTGCAGGGCAACTCATCTCTGATTGGAGTTCAGAGAAGGTATCTGCTACCAGTTTCACACTGGTAGCGGAGCCAGGAGCTTCGCTGACCGGCGAAAAAGCGGACCGATCCAGAAAGCCTTTTTTTGGAGCTGCGCTGAGTGGATTGAGGGATGCCTTCGGCTACGTCCACAACAGAGCAAGGTGCCATGTCAGGAGGTGGAGCCGAGAGCTCGAGCTCCATCCAGCTGCCCTGGCAGGCCATACCGCGCTTCATTTGTGGGACAACGGATGTTACTGAGTACAGTGGAAAATTGAAGTTTCTGGCGGCCATGTGGCCGAAGGAGCATTTGGCTCTTTTGGCCCCACGTGCGGCCCTCCTTACAGAGGGCACAGCGTTCAAGAAGGTTGCGAAGATCGATGCCGAGAAACTCAAGTCTTCCGATGACTCAGGGGTTCGCCTTTTGGTGTCTACGCTGGGAGGGTCCTGGGGTAAGACAGCCTTGGAGGAGAAGTATGATTGTTTTGAGAAGGCTATCTACGGAACTCTTCAGAAGAGCGATGAGAGCAACGACAGCTACCTGGCAAGGCATGATGTTCATTTTGAGGAGCTCCTCCTGCAGGGAACCGCGTTGGAGGAGGTCAGGGCATACATCCTGCTTAGGCAGTCCCAGGTGTCTTCAGAGGACCGGAAGAAGATCGTTGTGGAGATGGGTGGCACATTGAAGTATGAGAAGGTGTGCAGTGCCATCAGGCTCCTGGGATCCCGGTTCTTTTCCGACCTTCAGGGGCAAAGGACAGCCCGGACCAAGGTCTACGATGCCAACTTGGTCGAGGAACCTCCCTTGGAGGACTTCGAGCGAGCTTATCATGCCAACGCGCCAGGCCCGGCTGAGGAGATCGATGGAGAGCTCGATCAGGAGTACATTGATGCTCTTGTGGCGGCTGATGACCCAGACGCCACCCAGATCCAAGTGTTTGAAGATGAACTTGAGACGTTTTTTCAAGATGTGCCAGACTTGCAAGATGCGCTTGTTTCGTATCTTGAGGCGAGGAACCGTTTGCAAGCTAAGAAGCGCTCAAGGGGATTTTGGCCCATTGGGAGTTCTCAGAAGGGTTTCAAGGGAAGCAAGGGCAACAAGGGTGGTGGTAAAGGCAAGTCCAAGGGGGCCAAGGAGCAGCTCCTTGCTCGTATTGCCAAAAGCCACTGTCGCCTGTGCGGCGAAAGGGGACACTGGAAAGCCGAGTGCCCTCGCAAAACCAGTGCAGGTCCCAAGACTGAGGCCACCACGACGATGGCTGAGGTCCTGGAAGATGCGTCGATCTCCGAGGCAGCCGACTCGCCCGCCCCGGAAGTGCTGACGACGCTTCCCGAGGAAGCGCTTTCCTTGGAGGAGGCCCTTTTCGCTGAAGAACCTCCCAAACTTAGGACTCCAAGCCAGAACATCCGGGATCGTCTTTCACAAATCCCCATAAACCTAAAGAAGCGCCTCGCCAAACAAGAGTCCTCCCGCAGGCCCACCACTTGTGGGGAAGCAGCCTTGACTGAGCCGCCAGCAGGAAGGAAGCCGCTTAGCGTGGACAGCTCCCGCCTGGAACACCGTAGACTAGGCTCCTGGTACCTCCCCAAGATTCCCGAAGTAGCTTACGCGCATGAGGAAACCATCGAAGCTATAGTTGATACCGGAGCCAGCAGGTGTGTCATGGGCAAGCAACTGTTAAGCACCTTTTTGAGCCAGTTGAGTCAGCCTGTTCGCCAACTAGTCCGGGTTGCTAGAAGTTCGGTGAGATTCCGTTTCGGTAACAACCAAACACTAGAAAGTGAAAAGCGCACACTGTTGCCGATCAGAGCAGGCTTGTCTCACGTTTTGTGGCTGAGCATCGAGATCGTGCCAGGACGGACGCCTCTGCTGTTTAGTAAACGGGCTATTAAGCAGCTAGGTGGGGTCATAGATACGGTTCAAGATAGGATTCACCTGAAGCGGTTGAACGTGAGCCGTCGCCTGCGCACCGGTCCAACCGGACTCTACATGCTAGACCTGACCGAGTTGTGTGAAGAGAACAGCCGAACTGCAGAGTGCCAGAATGCCAGTGAAGATTCCTTGTCGGCTGTCGCATCACAACCTCCCGAAGCGCATGCCCTAGGACCTGAGAAAGAGGGGTGTACCACTAGTGGGTGTATAGATGATGGTGGTTTCCCTAGACCTCTCAGCCTTAATTCGAGTAGTGGTAGTGAGCTAAAGCTAACTGCCAGCGATAATGACGCAGAACAGAGTCCTCTCATGGATTCTGTGTCGCACAGCTGCACTGCGTGCGCCGATACCGGTATTCCGTCAGTAGCCGAATTGCCCTCAAGCCCGGTGACTACCGACGTTGATCCCCGCACCCGATCCTCCGTTGATCCTAAGCAGCATGGCCCAGAGCTCCAGCCCCGCCGATTCCTCCACACTGGATCTCGGCACACGGCTGGCCCGGTTGCAGGACCCCACACTGTCCTACACCATTCCACAGCTGGAGGCCATGGATGTGAACGAACTCGGAGCCTTTCAGATCGATTTCGGTCGAAAGTTTGTCGGCAAGACTTTTGCCGAGGCTCTGGAGGCTTCCCCAGAATGGGGAAAGTGGTGCTGCGATCACCTCAAGGACTCACCGAAGCAGAAGCACCGCGCCCTCCTCATCTACATCCGCAAGTATGTGGAACAGGCCGAGAAGATCGAGACCGAGCTGCAAGCCAGCTGTCCCCGCGATCTGCCGAAAGTGACCAAGACAAGCGAGGTCACTCCCAAGGCCAAGACAGGCGGGAAGGGCAAGGCCTCATCCGTGGACGAGCCCTGGGACGTGATCGAAGCGGAAGGTTCCGCCGTGGAGGATCAGGTGAGTGCCCTCGCTGGCCACGTGGATCAACAGGTCCAAGCGCTGAATGGGCGCATGGGGCAAATGGAGCAGATCATGCAACAGGTGCTGGGAGCAATCCAGGAGCTCCATGTGCCTCAGAAACACTCGTGAGTGAGTTTCTTCAGTGCCGCAGGGAGCTGCAGGAAGCTCTGCAGACCACCCGTGATGTGACTGACCTCGCCCCAACCTTTTCTCCCGAAGCCATAGAATCTAAGGCCCGAGAAATCCTTCATCAGCAAGTCTCCGTGAAGGCGTTAAAGAGCTTCCTGCGCACAGCGCCGTGGCATTCGCTTGCCAAGGCCACGCCCCAATCCGCAGATGTCCCAGCAGACCTCACTGAAGCACCCTTTAAGCAAGAGCCAGCATATTTGATGTTCGGGTCATTCCGTCATGGGGGTGTAAAGGGTGTTACACGTGTTTCAAAAGCCTACCCGTGGTTGACCAAAGTCCTTACAAGAACACTTCGTGAGACTGATCCTAATCATCCGTTCACCAGCATAGGAGTCTCATGCAACACTCAAGCCCCTCCCCATCGTGATGTTCACAATGTGCCTGGGACTACGAATCTCATCGTCCCCTTAAGCTATCCCGTAGAAGGAGGCGAAGTGTGGTCTGCCAAGAAAGCCCAGGGTCGTCAGAAGGAACTAATTTTGGAATGTGGCAAGAAATCTGTTCAGGGATCCCTACAGAGTCTAAAGTGCCCTACGTATGTATGCCCACATACATGGCATGCCACGATGCCGTGGCAAGGGGACCGAGTAATCCTGATTGGTTTCTCACTGAAGACTTCAGAAGAGCTATCAGCTTCCGATGCTGAATGGTTGCAGCTTCACGGATTTCCCCAGGCTAAAACCCCGGCTTCCGCGCAACTTGCCAGCACCCCTGAGGGTCCCGTAGGCTGTCTTCGAAATGAATTGCAAAAGGCATCTGTGCTGCAGCAACCCTCCAACATCGCAAGTCGAGCATCATCAGCAGATGATGCTTGCGCCGACGCCTATGCACGAGCCGAGGAGGTTGCCTGGGCTACCTTTCAAGACTCCCAGCTAAAGTACGGGATTCCCACCGAGCAGCAACTGGATCTTCTAGAGATTCATGCACCCGAGGATAGCCAGTTAACTCAGTGGGTCCATAGGCTAGGGGGAACAGCCAGACGATTTACGTGTGCAGATGGCGATCTAACCTCGCCAGAGGGACAAAGGAAACTTTGGGATATTCTTCAACAAGAGCAACCCAGACATGTCTGGATGGCCCCAGAATGCCGACATTGGTGCTCGTGGTCTCGCCTGAATGCCGCGAGAAGCCCTGCGTGTCGTGAGCGCCTGAAGCAACAACGTGCCCAGGAACAGACTCACCTTCGGTTGTGTGCTAAGGTGTTTGAGTGGCAACGAAGACATGGTAGGGAATTCCATCTAGAACAACCAGCCAGCTCCCAGATGTTGACCCAGGATAGTCTGAAGCCCATTGTCCAAGGGACCCAGAAGATCACCGTCCACATGTGTGCTTTTGGCCTTCAAACTCCCGTAACTAAACAGCCTATCAAGAAAGCTGCAGTCGTTCTGAGCACTTGTCGTCCTTTGATAAGAAGTTTGGCGTTGAAGCAATGCAGTGGCCTTCATCGTCATGCTCCATTAGCTGGTAAGCCCAGGGAACTGAAGGGTCTTTCGACAACTCAGTTTGCTGGCACTTACTGTAAAGGTTTTGCGCAGCACATTGCCAAACAGGTAGTGTCCCGATCTTCGGAAGCCGCCTTTGCACTTGATGCCAATTTACCCATGACTCGAAAGCGCTTCAAGACCTCCCTTGGAACTCCAAGTGCCCAGTCGAGTGTGCCAGCACAGAAAGAAGCGTGTTGCCGAGAGTGCTCCTGACGAGCATTCAAGAGGGCAACCGTCCCGGCGGGTGGAGCCTGCCACTGCCCTTGCACCTGTTGAACTGCCGTTTGAAGCTTGGAAGCCTGTGTTTCAGGTTGCATCTCAGTGCACCACACGTGGCACGACGACATTAGTGTCTCCTCAAAGTAATCTCATCGAGCTCCTACAAAACAGGATCCCCGAAGTAAAGCTTTTACAAGTCTTTGTTGGCCGCGGTTCCCGAAATCTTCAGAGCCCCTTAGGAGCATTGCCACAAACCGTTGCCCCTATTCGTTTTAGTGCTGGGTCTAGAATGGATAAACACACTGGTAAGGAGACCTTTTGGTGCCTGGGAAAGGAGGATCGCTTGAGCATGACGCCCGAACGGAAGCGTCTTAGGATTGAGCCAGTGAGTGTTTTAATCACTGTGTTTGCGCAACCTGCTGTCTCTGGAGATTCACAACCTGCTGAACAGATCCCTCAGGAGCCTCAGGCAAGCGATCCTGCTGTGCCTTCGTCTTCAAGCATCAAGCCTGACATTGAAGCTTGGGGACCTCCACCAGTTCCCATCCATGGCCCTGCTTTTAGGAATCTAAGCAAAGAGGAAAAGAGCACCTTGATTCGAGCCCATAATAACTTAGGTCACCCTGCCCCGCAAACCTTCGCCAATCATCTTCGGTCTGCAGGAGCCTCTCAGAACCTGATACAGGGTGCCTTGGAATACCAGTGCGACTCCTGCTTAGAATCCATAGAGCCGAGACTTCAGAGACCAAGCAAACTGCCTGAACCCCGAGAGTTTAATGACTTAGTGGGTGTAGACGGATTTCTTTTCAAGAGTAGATCTGGGTACAAAGGGTACGTTCTTCATGCACTTGATGAGGCCAGTTGCTTTCACATGGGTCGACGTACACCTTCCCGCCATACTGCTCAGGCCCTGGAAGCGTTGACCAACTTTTGGTTCGTGTGGGCTGGGAACCCCCGTAAAATCTATCTAGATCCTGCGGGTGAGTTTCGATCTTCAGAAATTCTAGATCACTTCCAGGGTCTCGACATTCAGACTTTTGTGACTGCTGCTGCCTGGCAGCGGGGTAGACTTGAGCGCCATGGTGATGTTTTGAAAGACATTCTGCATCGAATGGATATCCAAATGCCATTGGCCAATGATTCATTGTTTGATCAAGCTCTAGTCCAAGCCCTCCAAGCGAAAAATGCACTTGTAAGGTTTAAGGGTTATTCTCCCGAACAAATAGTGCTAGGGAAATCGCTGAGAATTCCAGGCAGCATCACGTCTGATGAAAGCATGTCGTCCCATGCTATCACCGAAGGTGTGGATCTAGAGGCTGAACTTCACAAGCAACGCCTAGAACTCCGATGCATGGCTAGGAAAGCATTCTGGGAAGCAGATAATTCTGAGACCATTCGTCGAGCGATGCTTCGTCGGAGTCATCCGATGAGAGGTCCATTCCATCCCGGGGATTGGGTTTTATACTGGGTTCGAAAAACCTCGCCAAATCGTCTTGCATCAGGTAGGTGGCATGGACCTGGCAGAGTCATCTGCCAAGAGGGATCTTCCGTGGTTTGGATCTCTCACGGGACCACTGTCTTGAGATGTCCACCCGAGAATGTTCGCCCAGCAAGTCTTCGGGAATGGCAGCACGCAGCTTCCAGTGAAGATGGTTTACCCACCAAGAATGCTGGGGGAGCCAATGCTTTCCTTGACCTCACGGGGTCGCCCGCACCTGTGCCACCGCCTTCTGTGCAAACAAGCAGCGAAACCACGCAGGTTTTCGAAGCAGGGGTTCCTAGTGGCATTCCGAGTGTTAGGCCTCCCGAGGATGATTTAGGTCAACCCGAACAGGAACTAACTCCACAAGTGTCCCAAACTGCTGATGGCGCAGAAGGCGACGTTGAAGTTGAGCGCGAACCTGACCTCGGTCAGGAATCCGCTGCCCCTTCCGTGCCCTCCGCTTTGCCTGACACTGCAGTTTCAAATCCTGTGGATGTTCCGGTGCCAGGGTCAGATGAGGGTCTCTTAACGGAAACAGTGTATCTCGCGAGTGAAGATTTGGGTATCCCAGATGATAAGGGTGATAACCTGTTTACCTTTACCCATCTCGAAACCTCAGGCCCAAACTCCGGACCCCCACTTGCCGAAGACGGGTTGCCGTTTGTTGAGGAGCCTCTGACGTGCTCCGAGCAGCAAGCCTTTTGCCTGGAAATCCCCATGAAGGCGAAAAGCTATAAGCAGTGCCTTCGAGCTCCCCGCGAGAAGATGTCTCTGATGGCCACCATCAGCAAGCGAGCTAAGTCCGAGGTCTATCTTAAGGATTTAAGTGCCCAAGAGCGACAGCTGTTTGATCAAGCTAAAGATAAGGAGATCCAGTGCTGGCTGCAAACGTCAGCCATTAAGGCGGTTCTTAGGCGTAGTCTTAACCCCGAGCAAATTCTTCGTAGCAGATGGATCCTCACCTGGAGGTCTCCCGAGCCCGGCGAAAGCCAGAGGAAAGCCAAAGCTCGTTTAGTCGTATTGGGGTTTCAGGATCCAAAGTTGGTTGAGGTAATGCGTGACGCTCCCACTCTCTCCCGAGAGGGTCGAGAGATTGTCCTCCAATCAGTGGCTTCCTCTAAGTTCACCCTTACGTCATTCGACATCAAAACGGCTTTTCTCCGTGGCAAAGCCGATGCCAACAATCCTTTGGCCATGGAGCCCCCAGTCGAGCTCAGACGAGCTTTGAACCTAAAAGACTCTGAGGTTTGTCAACTTTTAGGGAATGCTTACGGAAGAGTGGACGCCCCACTTCTTTTCTATAAGGAACTCTGTAAGCAACTGTTGGCCCTTGGCTTCACCAGACATCCTCTTGAGCCTTGTGTCTTTATGCTGTACACTGAGCAACAACTCAGTGGGGTTCTCGGCATGCACGTGGATGATGGTGTTGGAGGAGGCGACGCCCGCTTTAATACCAAGCTGCAGGAACTGGCCAAGACTCTCCCTTTCGGTAGCCGAAAGTCGGGTGAATTTGTGTTCACAGGGATTCATCTTCAGCAATTACCTGACCATTCCATCAGAGCTTCCCAAAGCTCTTATGTGCAGAACATCCCTCAGATTGACATTGGCCGGCCCCGCCGCTTAACGCCAGATGCTCTGATCACCGAATCAGAGCGCTCCAAGCTCCGAGGCCTGGTGGGAAGCCTGCAGTATGCTGTAACGCACACTCGTCCAGATGTAGCCGCCAAACTTGGGGAAGTGCAGGGGCAAATTACCACCGCCACGGTGCAGACTTTACTGTTGGCCAACAAGGTGTTGAGAGAGGCCCAAGAATACCATCAGGTGTGTACGTATTTCCTTCCGATTAAGCCAGAGGAACTTACTTTCGTTTCATTCGGGGATGCGTCTTTCGCATCGTCCAAAAATCTTAACTCCCACCAAGGAGCCCTTGTATGCGCCACCGATTCCCGTTTGAACCAAAATGTTGAGGCTCCGCTGTCCCCGTTAGCCTGGGTGTCCAAGAAAATCCCTAGAGTCGTACGCTCAACTCTCTCAGCTGAAGCCTACGCGATGTCCAAAGCTGTGGATTTGCTAGGATGGCTTCGCGCCTTGTGGGGAGTGATTCATGTTTCAGGTTTTGCCTGGCAGAAACCCGAGCAAAGCTTTAAAATGTTGAATCCTGCCATCGTCGTCACAGACTGTAAGTCTCTGTATGATTTGGTGACTAGGTTAGCGATGCCATCTTGTGAAGAATATCGTACCACTCTAGAGGTTCTTTTAATTAAACAAAGATGTGAAGAAAACACTTTCTTCCGCTGGATACCCACGACCCTGCAAGCGGCAGACAGCTTGACGAAGCCGATGGATGCTTCCCTTCTTCGAGTGGTGTTGTCTCAAAGTCGATTCAAGCTGTATGATAGTGACAATTCGCTTGACAAGTCGGCCCAAAGACAGCAAGCTGTTCGATGGATTTCTCAAGGACATCACAAGCCGGATTCATCCCGATAAGCCTGTTGCTTTACGAATCATGTACAGGATTCTCTTCAGTTCAAGCGCGGGCAGATTGTGCTTGTCCAAAAACAATGGTCAGTGTGAAAAACACTGTCTGTCAGGAACTTACGGCCGAGGGACATGCACAATCCGTGGACCTTTCAGGCCCAAAGGGTGAGGGAGGGTCAGGGCTTTAGCACCGCCACGGGGTGGCGAATGGGCTTTGCTTGAGCAGCGGCTGTGCGGACGGAAAATAATCGAGACACCGGGTGTCTGGCGGATCGCAGGGCGATCAATCTTTTCATCAGTTCATTTATCTATTCGTTGCAGGGCAACTCATCTCTGATTGGGGTTCAGAGAAGGTATCTGCTACCAGTTTCACAAGGGTTTAGGGTTTAGGGTTTACCAGGGCCTGGTTTTTAGGGCTTGTTGCTGTCCCCACTGATCTACGGCCTATGCCTCGGGCGCCACATCTCAGGTTGTCCATGAGCATTGCCCCCTGCCTTCTTGAATCATTGAAAGAGTGCTTCGGTTTGAACGAGTACTCTCTTCTTCAACAATCAGGCCCAAAAAGTTCAAACTGTTTAGGATAGACCTAATATATAAGGCCAAAAAGTTTAAAGTTCTCCCATTGGCTATCTAAGAGTACCCCAAACCCTAAACCCTAAAACCCTAAAACCGGGGCTATGGGGGACAGACATCGCCTGAACCTTCCCTTGCCATCTGCTTTAGGGTTCGGGGTTTTAGGTTTTAGGGTTTAGGGCTTTTAGGGCTTAGGGCTTAGGGGGCTTAGGGCTTAGGCTTTAGGGCTTAGGGTTGAGGGCTTTAGGGTTTTAGGGCTTAGGGTTTACGGCTTAGGGTTGAGGGCTTAGGGCTTAGAGCTTAGGGTTTACGGCTTAGGGTTTAGGGCTTAGGGCTTAGAGCTTAGGGTTTAGGGCTTAGGTTTTAGGGTTTAGGGTTTAGGGCTTAGGGTTTAGGGCTTTAGGGTTTCAGGGCTGAGGGCTTAGGGTTTAGGGCTTAGGGCTTAGGGCTTAGGGTTTAGGGTTTTAGGGCTTAGGGTTTAGGGCTTAGGGTTTTAGGGCTTAGGGCTTACGGCTTAGGGTTTAGGGCTTAGGGTTTAGGGCTTTAGGGTTTAGGGTTTAGGGCCTAGGGTTCAGGGCTTTTTCATGCCTCGGTCTTGGTCGGCCTTCTATTTTCCTTTTGTGGTGGGGCCTGAACAGTAGTACGCAGGCTCTACTAAGTATCTAAACCCCTCAGACGTGTTCGAATTATATGCGGGGACTAGAGAGGGTGTACCGTTACTACTTGTTCCGACCTCTACTTAAAGGAGCATGGGACTAGGGTTTCGGGTTTAGGGTTTAGGGTTTAAAGGAGCATGGGACCTTAGCAACTCGGGCTTCAAATGAGGTAACTGTGCTTATCACTACTTATAACCCCAAGTAAGGTACTTATAACTTATAACCTTACTTACTCAGTCCAGTGAACCTCCGAGCAAACCCCTAAACCCTAAACCCCTAAACCCGAACCCTAAACCATAAACCCTAAACCCTCAACCCCGAAGCCTAAACCTGAACCCTAAACCAGGGTCTTAGGTGTATATTATACCATAAGTAGAAGCATAAGGAAGATACAGGGTTTAGGGGTTTAGGGTTTAGGGTTTAGGTTTAGGGTTTTGGGTTCTGGGCTTTGGGAGGCCCCTACGGTAAGGCATTTATAGAAAGAGGGAGGGGCCTCTGCATCCTCCAAGCGATCGATGAGGGCTGTGAGCACCCTCCGGTCGCCTCCTGACTCCCCGGAGTGCTGAAACGGCTTCGGGCTGAGGGTTTAGGGTTTAGGCTTTTGGGCTTAGGGTGTTATGTTTTTAGGGTTTAGGGCTTGGGGCTTAATTTATACGGGCTTCTGTAAAAGGTTCTGTAATATACTAGCTTCCTTAGGGCTGTTACACTCAGGGCTTTCATAAGGGGTCCTATAGCTGTGCCCAATAGCAACGGCGACATAGACGTACTCTTTGTGGAGCGGTGGAGGATTCAAGGCTCCAGTGTACGTTTACTTTTGCGATGCTGCTGCCGATCAGTGAGTTCATAAGTTGATACCCTAAGCCCTAAACTCTAAACCGTAAGCCCTAAGCCCTAAACCCTAAACACCCTAATTTACGCCCTTAACCTTAAAGGCTGAGGGTTTTGTAGACGATGAGTTCGGGTGTCAGCTTTCCCCTCTCCTTCTAAGCCATCCCAACTCCGTAACCTGTACCTAGGCGTTTAGGGTTAGGGTTAGGGTTTAGGGGTTTAGGGGTTTAGGGGTTTAGGGGTTTAGGGGTTTAGGGTTTAGGGGTTTAGGGTTTACTTACCTCCCCAACAAGCCGGGGAAACAAAAGGTTAAACTTTCAGGTTTCTACTACCTTATAAGAACCCAAAAAGTTTAAAGGTTGGGTATTGGGGAACTAAGGTATGGCTAGATGGCCTAGGGCCGGGGAAAATTCAAGTAGGAGTTTCCGACAGGAGAGCCCGAACCCCAAAATCACCACTGCCTCTGCTCTACATGATAGATCCAATCATGTTAATTAGCTGCTGAGTTCATAAGCGCACAAAAAAGTGTACACTTTCAGTTCTATACGGGATCATATTATCCAAAAAACCTGAAAATGTACTCATTCAGCTATTAAGTTCATTAGCAAGACCTAGCTGAAAGCTTTGTGGTTTAGGGTTTAACGGTTTGGCTATGAACCTGAACAGTCCAATCTTTGGATGCAAAAGCCTGCACAAAGCCACCAAGCCCACAAACACCTCAACAGCAGCCAACACCCAACATCATAGGGTCTCTAAAACCTGAATGAAGCGCGCTAGACCCTAAACAAGAGTTTGTACCTTGATAGCAACCATGTCGCCGAAGCAAACCCTAAACCCTAAACCCTTAAACCCTAATAAACCCTGAACCCCGAAGTCCTTCCGGGTTTTGAAGCCTAGCCGCCCAAGCAGGAAAAAATCTCAACGAACTCCCAAGCCAACAGCGCCGGGCCCCCGACGCTCGGCAAAGTGCTCGAGAGCACTCGTCACTTCGAAGCCTGTAACCAGGAGATAGCTAGAGGGATCTAAACCCTAAACCCTAAGTCCTACTTAGTCCGGGTTCTGCTGGAGGAGCTCGTTTATAAAGTTACCATACAATATCGAAACCCTATAATTTACTGCAGATCCCTACTATCTTACTTCCCCAACAAGCCAGGGAAAGAAAGGGTTAAACTTTCAGGCTACGACTAAATTATGAGAGCCCAGAAAGTGTTAAAGGTTGAGTTTTGGGGAACTCAGCAAAAGTCCTTAGGAAAAACGCGCGGCGATGCCCTGGTCCGCATGAACAAGAGGTAACCCCTAAACTCCTAAACCTCTAAACCCCTAAACCCCGGAACCCCTAAATCCCTACAACCCTAAACCCCTAAACCTTAAACAGCCCTAGAGTCTAGGGCGTTGGTCGTCTTATTGGCCGTCTAGTTCCCGGCATCGGAGCCAGCACGAACAAGGCATTAAGGGAGGGTTGCATTTTCACGGTTTGGGGTTTAGGGCTTAGGTTTTCTTTTGAACTCCTTTTCGGGGCCTGCCCAATCCTCCAGGCAAAGGGTTTAGGGTTTAGGGTTTTAACCCTAAACCCTAAACCCTAAACCACCCTAAACCCTAAACCGTAAACCACCCTAAACCCTAAATCCTGGGTGTTGGGGGTGAGGGCTTGCTTGAAGTTAGGATGCAGGGTCGAAGGCTGAGGGCTTAGGGGTTGAGAAAACCCAGCCCTGTCCGCAAAGAAGGCTACCATAGCTTCCATAGTATAAGTGGCTTTTTGCCTGAACCCTAAACTTAAACCCTAAACCCCTCAACCCCTAAACCCCTAAACCCTAAACCCGAAACCCTAAACCTAGGATATTAGAATAGGTTTTTTTTTGGGGGGGGGGGGTACATTTTACTTTTCTTACAAGCTCTCACAGGAGACAAAGGCCTCAGATCGTGTGTATGGATGAATATAATAAGGAATCCCGAAAATACGGTTGATGATATAAATCCTGCTTTCCCCATAATAAGGAATAGACCATAATTCCCATAGTTGAGGAGCCTCCTGGTCGTGCAGGATTTATATCATCAACAGTAGTATTGGTAATTCTTGAGGCCCCAAAATTTGGTTTGTTTAAGGCTTGCAGGCACTCATGGGGAAATCGCGGCACTCCAAAGCGAATCGAGGATTTTGCCCACCAGCAGAAAGTATCCAGTGAATTATGTTGGGCCAGGGCTTCCTAATCAGGTTCCTACATTACATGCACTTCTAGGTCTCGGTGTTGGGCCTTTGGATACAGGCTTCGGGGTAGGGTACAAGAAGTTTCAAGTCTTTGGGTACAGGGTTTACGGCCTAATGGGCTCGGTGTGCAAGCGCTTCTCGTCATCCCGATGCAGAAGCACGAATTAACTATGACTATAACTGAAAGCTGCATGCACCCCATGAAAGCCAGGGGATCACAAGCTGCTTCTGACTTTTCGTATGAAACGTCTGTTACACATCGCGCAGCTGATCTTGGATCACACTGCTGTCGCCGCCGCAGTTAGCTCTGCCCCAGGTGACCACAGATCCATCACCCAGGATTGCGGCAAATGCAAGACCAGAAGCTTGGATCTGCTGCACATCTCGCAGCTGATGCTGTACCGCACTGCTGTCGCCACCGAGATAGGCATCACCCCAGGTGACCACAGATCCATCACCCAGTATTGCAGCAAATGCCTGACGAGAAGCTTGAATCTGCTGCACATCTCGCAGCTGACACTGTACTGCACTGCTGTCGCCACCGTAGTTAGCATCACCCCATGTGACGACAGATCCATCAATCAGGATTGCAGCAAATGCACCAAAAGAAGCTTGGATCTGCTGCACATCTCGCAACTGATCCTGTACCCCACTGCTGTTGCCACCATAGAAGGCATTCCCCCAGGTGACGACAGATCCATCACTCCGGATTGCAGCAAATGCACTACTATTAGAAGCTTGGATCTGCTGCACATCTGGCAGCTGATCCTGTGCCGCTCTGCTGTCGCCGCCACCAGCGCCGGCATGACCCCAGGTGACGACAGATCCATCACCCAGGATTGCAGCAAATGCGCCATCAGAAGCTTGGATCTGCTGCACTTCTCGCAGCTGCTCCTGTACCGCACTGCTGTCGCCACCGAGATAGGCATCACCCCAGGTGACCACAGATCCATCGCCCAGGAGCGCGGCGAAAGCAGTGCTGCGCTTGGTGGATGAAAGCTGAACTTGGTTTACTTGCAGTGTGAGCACGTCTCCACTCTTCAACTTCGCTTCTGTGACAGTATGTGCTTCGTCAAGCACCTCTCCAGAGGAATTCAGCAGCCTCCCTCTACCCGCGACCAGGGCACTCTGGGCACGCTGCTTTAATGACTCAACAGAGGCATCCGCCTCCACTTCCAAAGAGGCACCCTTGCCACTCAGAAGATGCACATCCACAGAAACCGACATGATGCTATGTAACGTCGGGTTCAACGACATTTCAGCAGGAATACCATACTATACTATATTATAACTATAACTATGACTATGACTATGACTATAACTATGCCTATAACTATAACCATAACTATAGCTATAACTGTAACTATAACTATAACCATAACTATAACTATACTGCTTATACTGTACTATACCATACTAGACTAGACTATACTATCCTATACTAGACTACTCTATGCTATACTATACTATTCTATTCTACTCTATACTATACTATACTATACTATATTTTCCTATACTATGCTATGCTATGCTACGCTATACTACTCTATCCTATACTCTACTATTATATTCTATTCTACTCTATACTATACTATACCAAACTATACTATACTATACTATACTATACTATACTATACTATACTATACTACACTACCAAACCTATACTATACTATTGTATTCTATTCTATGCTATACTATACTATACTATGCTGTACCGTACTACATTACTTTACTATACCATACTACACTTTTCTATACTATACTTGTCTTTTCTAAACTATACTATACTATACCATAATAGGGGTCGCTTGACGCAAGACCTGAGCCCTGCGTCGATGTTACACCACCCCTCTTGACCCCCCGGAGAGCCACAGAAGTTTCCGGGTTTGGGGTTTTAGGTTTTCGGGGCTTCGAATTTGGGGGTTGGGGTTTCGGGTCTTGAGTTTGGGGTTCTGAATTTGGGCTTAGGGGTTTAAGGGTTTGGGCTTTGAATTTGGGGCTTAGCTTCTAGGGCTTCGTGCTTTGTTGGCTCGGGGTTTGGGTTTTCGACCGGAAACCCTAAACCAAACCCCTAAACCCTAAACCCTAAACCTTAAACCCTAAACCCTAAACCCTGAACCCTAGACCCTAAACCCTAAATGCTCCCGACACGAGCGTAACTGTGGGCCTCCTCCAAACCGAGACCCTCCAGGAAGCCATGCCCTTTCGGGTTTAGGGAGTTTAGGGTTTACGGTTTAGGGTTTAGGGTTTAGGGGTTAGGGTTTAGGGTTTCCGGTTCAGGGTTTAAGGTTTAGGGTTAGGGCTTATAGGGTTTAGGGTTTAGGGTTTAGGATTTAGGGTTTACGGTTTAGGGTGTCTTTCTGTGCGGGGCTGAGTATCCATGCACCGATGGCGCCACCCCACTTCCAGGGATATGTGGGTGGTGGCACATCCTGTGCCCAGCGACCCACACATGATGCCGTTAACCATCGCAGCTGGGATTTCTTGAATTTTTCCCACCCGCTGTGAGAAGTCACAGGCTGCCACCCAAATTGCCTCCTGGGCTGCGCCCTCAATTCCCACCTCAAGATGCAAGAGGGGCATGGAAGGGCCTGGCCGGTTTGGTGGAGTGGTCTGGAGCACTGTGCAGGGCAGGGCAACAGCGACCAGGGCAGCCAGGGCAGCGCAGGCCCAGGAGCAGGCGGGTTGCGAGCCCGGGAAGGGGGGGGGGGGCCCGAGGCGCCAGGGAGTCTGAAAAATAGAAGCCGCCAAAACCCCCCACTAGGACCGGCCTGGGGCAAACCCTAAACCCCAAACCCTTTCCAGGGCAAGCGCGACCAAAACAGGGCTTAAGGTTTCTTGTTGTTGAGCGCCTTTACCGAAAAAAGTGTAGGGTTTAGGGTTTAGGTGCAGGGTTGAGGGTTTAGGGTTTAGGGGTGAGGGTTGACCCTAGATAAATCCTAATTGAGAAGCCTAGAACAAGGGATCCCTCTAGCGATCCGGAAAGGCAAGTGTAGAGTTATGAGGGTCTACTACACGAATGCAGACCCATGGTGAAGAGCCCGCACGTTTTCGAAAGGGACTATGGTCGGGTTTAGGGTTTCGGGTTTAGGGAAGAACCCGCACGCTTTAGAGAGGGGCTATGGTAGGGTTTAGGGTTTAGGGTTTAGGGTTAAGGGTTTAGGGAAGAACCCCCACGCTTTAGAAAGGGACTATGGTAGGGATCCCAAAAGCAAGGCTCTTGAAGAAAGGGTTTAGGGGTTAGGGTTTAGGGTCTAGGGTTTAGGGACACTCTTCTCCAGATTCCACCATCGCCCTTCACCGTAAGCACAACACCCAAGAGCAGAAGTAACCCGAATACAAACCCCAAACGTGTAGGTCAACCACGCCGTACAAAATGCCCTATCAAACCCGTCATAATACAGCTCCATACCACTACTACTCCTCAAACAAACAACGAAAAACTCTGTTAAGAAACCATGAAGGGAAGCCTTTGAGAAACCCTCATTTCTACGGTTGATGATAGAAATCCTGCATGGCCCATAATAAGGAATATACCATATTTCTCCTAGTTTAGGTTCCTTAAGGTAATGCTAAGGACTTATATCATCAACACCCTAAACCCTAAACCCCGAAAACCCCAAAACCCTGAACCCTAAATATCCCCGAAATCCCCTAAACCCAAAATCCCCTAAAGGAATTATATCATCAACCGTATCATGATCAGCTCTCTGCCAAGGCCCCTGCGGGCATCGGAGCTGGACCTGATCCAACAGGGCCAAAACCAAGGTGATCTTTCAATCAAGGGACTAAAGGAGAGACCCTTAAAGGGACCAAGTGGTCAGTTTTAGGGGTTTGAGGGTTTTAGGGGTTTAGGGTTCAGGGTTCAGGGTTTAGGGAGTAGCAGTTCAAGGGGCTAAAGGAGAGACCCTTAAAGGGACCCTTGGGTTTTTTTAGGGGCTTTATGAGACTATATAAGGGGTATATAAGGGTTGTATAGGGTATTAGGATTAGGGGTCCCTTCTAGGGGTCCCTCCTATATTCCAAGTAGGAGAGAAGTTATCTGAGTTGCGAAGTGCTGTTCTATAGGAATCCGGGTTGGGGGCTTGGGGTTTAGGTTTCAGGAGTTCGCGCCTGAAGTGCGTGATACCCCAAAGGCCTAAGCCCCAAGCGCTAAACCCTATAAACCCCATAAGCCCTAAACCCCTAAACCCTTAACCCGCAACCGCTAAACCCTAAACCCCCAAGCCCTAAACCCTATAAATCCCATAAGCCCTAAACCCCTAAACCCCTAAAGCCCTGACCCGTAAATCCTAAACCCTGACCCCTACGCCGAAAGCCCCGAACCCTCGACCCTCCCCGATGTGAGGTGTTTGGGCTGATTGTGTTTACATCTTTTGGGGTTTCCCTGGTACCTGGGTTTAGGGTTTAGAGTTTAGGGACTTCCCCAATAAGCCAGGGAAATAAAAGGTTAAACTTTCAGATTACTACTACTAAATGATAAGAACCCAGACAACCCTAAACCCTAAACTCTAAACGTTTAAAGGTTGGGTGAACCCTAAACCCTAAACCGTTGGGGAAACCGCTGGTCCTCCCTGTCTCGAACCCGAGCTCAAGTCCATACCACAAGACTCATGTGAGGCCAGAACACTGTTTTGGTTATATAAAGGAAACTACAGGTGGGGAGTTTAGGGTATATAGGGCTTCTATGAGGCTTCTATCCGGTATATAGACCTTCTATAGGGCTCCTATAACGGTGACTACCCACCTGAAAATGTCTTAGATTTGGGGGTATATAGAGTTGAGGTTTAGGGTTTCAGGGTTTAGGGTTTAGGGTTTAAGTTTGGGCAAACATAAGCAAAGTAAGTACATAATGTAGGGGCCCAACATCATTACCAATACTTTTTTGGGGCCTTCTTATTCTTATAATCGAAGCATAATCGACCCCAGAATATATTAAGGGAATGGTTTCACCAACTGTGCAGGCTCCTTCATACAACAATCCAAGTCAAAACCCAATGTGCCAAACCCTAAACCCCTAAACCCCTTGACCCCTAAAGCCCTACACTCTAAACCCTAAACCCCTAAACCCCTAATACTTAGCCTAAACCCCTAAACCCTAGACCCTAAACTCCTAAACCCCGAAACCCCGAAACCCCAAACACCTGAACCCCGAAACCCCAAACCCCGAAACCCCAAACCCCTAAACAGCGAAACCCTCAAACCCCAGACCCCCAAACCCCAAAACCTCAAATCTTAAACTCCGAAACCTCAAATCCTAAACTCCTAAACCTCAAATCCTAAACACCAAAATCCTAAAATCCAAATCCTAAAATCCAAATCCTAATCCTAAAACTCCAAAATCCTAAACTCCAAATCCTCAAATCCTAGAGGAAGAAAGTCTCCAAAAGCCCAAGGCGTCAGAGAAAAGAACCCTCCAAGCCTCAAAAGCCCAGGTAAAAACCCGAAACGCAACAAACAACGGTTTAGGGTTTGGGGGTAAGGATTTAGGGTTTAGGGTTCAGAGTTTAGGGTTTTGGGTTCAAAGTTTGGGGTTTCGGGTTTAGGGTTCAACTTGTAGGGCTTAAGCTAAGTCAAACCTCCAGAAAGGCATCCCAAGACCCCTAAGCCCTAGACTGGTTCCTTGTTGGCACCATATGAAAAAAAAGGATCATTCTGTAATCCGTACTACGGTTGATAATCAAAATCCTGCATTACCCATAATGAGGAATATACCCATAATTCCCATAGTTTAGGGTCCTTAAGGTAATGCAGGATTTTGATCATCAACAGTAGGGTCTTAAACTTGTAGCAAAAATGTAAAATTCTATCCAACAAGGACCTAAACCCTGAACCCCTAAACCCCAAACCCCTAAACCCCTAAACCCTAAACCCTAAACCGTAAACCCTATCAGCTCCGAGCCCTGATCAGGGGAGCTAGGTAACTGCAATTTGGGGTTTAGGGTTTAGGGTTTAAGGGTTTTAGGGTTTTAGGGTTTAGGGTTTAGGGTTTAGGGTTTAGGGTTTAGGGTTTAGGGTTTAGAGCTGTAGGGGGTTTTAAGGACTAGACTACCAAGTACCGGGATGGAAGCAAGCACTTATCGCCTTTCTGACTAAGTCCCCTCACTCCCCGAAGTAGGGCCCCCTAAACCCCTAATCCCTAAACCCTAAACCCCTAAACCCTGAACCCTAAACCCAAACCCCTAAACCCCTAATTCCCTAAACCCTAAACCCCTGAACCCCTAAAACCCTAAACCCCAAA
>CAJNJA010060531.1:324-11636 GCA_905231915.1 Symbiodinium necroappetens
ACTGCATCAACCGCAATCGCTCAACACTCCTCCTTGTCTCCTATCCGTAGGTTGGAGACACTCTGAAGAGCGGCTTGTCCCGGTCGCAGTAGTTGCATAGCGTGTAGGACTTAGCAGGCCTCACTGCATTCCGTAGTCCATGGCAGTTTGGTGAAGTGTGCACTATCCCCGTTTGCCGACACCCAGAACGGTCCATCGAACCCTGTGAGTCTGCTAGCCTCTATCATCCCTGGCCACACATCTGTTTGCGTACTCATAGTCCTTGTTGTAGGCCCTCTTGAGGACGAAGATGCTCGTCCCTCAGGCACCCTTTCGAACACCCTTGTCGCGTAGGTCTCCTCCGCATCATAAACAGGCGATGTCCTCGCCTGCTTCTTAATCTCTTCACGAACTGCAGCTTCCGCTCTTTCTCTGAGACGCTCCAGTTTTCTTTGTTTCTTTGTCCAAGAAACCCACCATGCTTTAATCCCGGTCATCATCTTCTTCAGCACTTCCCATAGGACAACACAGAAAACTGCACCCAACACCACAACCACGTAGAGCTCCATCGAGGTGTCTATAGGAATGTCCTCCTTAATATCTGCCCGCGCTCCCTGGATCATCAACATGCAAACCATCAAGAACATGACGATCCCCTTGTGGCTGAGTTTCCGCATTGCCTTAACAGCTGTATCAGTCAATCCTTCACCATACGGTCCAATCTTCCACAACCCCAACAATGTCCGGAACTTGGGCACATCGAAACTTTTAGTCCCTAAGTCAGCTTTCTGCAACTCGCCCGGCACGTGAGAGATGGTCAGTCTCTGTGCCGCTGTTTCTTGCCTCAAAAACCGTGCACGTAGTCGAAGGTGTCTTGTCTTCCAACTACCCGGTGCCTCTGAAGCAAGGCCTTGAGCAGCAGAATTATCAATCTTCAAATGCATCACAGGCCTCTGTCCCAGCTCATACAGAAGCGAGGCAACCCCCAAACCAAGCTGAACGGCGGATACGGCCTCGTAGAGCTCCGCCTCGGCAACCGACAAAGTAATCACCGGTTGTTTCGAAGCACGCCAGCAAACTGGCATACCGCACACCTGGGCCATAATACATCCAAACGAACGCCCGCCGCCAGGCGCATACGAGGCGTCGGAATACACAGTGAGCATGGACTCCTCCTCGTCTCTGACATAATGCAGCCCAAAGTAGTTCAAAACCCTTTTCGCTATCTCCAAGGTTTTCGTAGGATTCCGAGTCGCTCTGGCAGCCATACATGCCACCGGATGCGCCAGTTCCGGTCTTGAACGTGTCGATAACCACAATATTTCCCCCGTAGCCTTCTGGGCCAGCCGTATAACGGCCTCTTCAGCTTGTGGTAAGTCATCATCTGTGTCTTCGTCCTGCAACCAATCTCTTGTGCACGGAACCGTGAGGGCCATCTTCTTCTCTTCCACCGCGTGCTGTCGTAGTAGATCACGTATGTATCCAGCCTGAGACACATGAATACCTTCTCCCATTGGCCTGAGTTCCACCCCAAGAAATCGTAAATGTTCTTGATCCATCCATTGTAGGTCTGAACACTTCCACTCAGCCACCAGCCACTTGTAAACCGTCTCAATGATTTCGGTAACCGAGAGGATCAATAAGTCGTCGATGTAAATAAGAAGGATCCCCTGTAATTCAGGGTCTCCCTCGTACATAATCCTCCATATATTCTCCTCTGTCTCCAGACTCTCAAAGATCAGGAACTTCTCACCAAGCTGGATCTTCGCCTTCATAAACCGGTCGTTACGGAAGACCCCCCACCAACGAGAGGCCTCCCTCAGGCCATATAAGACCCTCTCTATGATCCACGTTTCTCCAGGTGCTGCTCCTCCTGCGGCCATGACTATTGTAGGGGGCGTCATTCCAAACAGTTTGTCTCCAGGCATAGGCGCCAGTGTAAAAGCATTGGATATGTCTGTAGCTGCAGCCCTCCATCGTTTCATAACTGTAAACGCCACCGAAAGTCGTAGTCCGTCCGCCGAGGTCCCCGAGGCGTAGACATTGGCCTTGTCACTGGGAAGGTAATTACCACAAACCACTATCCGGCATTTGCGCCGGAACTTCTCTTGGCCTTCTGTGGGCTGCTCGCTGGGGGGTTTAGCCGTAAACACGGCTTTGCCCGGTAGGACCACCATGCCCTGTGCCTTGAGCTCCCTGGCTTGTTCCGGGGATAATCGCCTCACTGTTCCGCTGCGCACCAAGGCTTCGACTTCCTTGAGAATAGCGGCCTTCCATTTTGGTAGGTTTCGCCGAGCTTCATGTAGTCCCACATTGTGCACCACCTCTAGCGGCCCGGATAAGGCTTCTAGGATAGGCTCCACATCATAGTCCGCCGCCGCACCAGGAGATACCTTAGCAACTCGCCGTAGGTCTCGTTGCTGGCCTTCTTGAAGTAGAGCTTCCCCCCATTCCAGATGCTCATTCAATACCCTTGGAAACGCACCCTCTACATCAACCTCCTCCTGTTCCAATGCACAACGTAGCGTCCTCATCTTGTGCTCCAAGGTGCTCACTTCAACCTCAGAATCATCTGAAGTACTCTTTCCCTCTGAGGTAGTGTCCCCCTCAACCGTTGCTCGCTGTACACCGGTGCCTTCCAGAGGAAACCCGCATTTCGACAAATAGGCCGATGTCGACAAGGATAACGTAGGGGCTCCCAAGGGTGTAAATGCCGCCACAATCCAACGTTCAGGTAGCTCGTCAATATAGGCATGATATTTTTTTGGGTTGAAAGCCACCGCCTTTCCTCCGATGCACACCAAGTTCCCTTCAATTACTCTTCCATCAGGGTACTCCTTTGCAAGTGGTTGCCAGTGTTCACCGCCACGAACCGCCGTAGTTTCTGAACCATTGGCCACCCACAACCCTGCCCGGGATTTTCCCCCGATCTCCATCACATAGTTCCATGAACCCACCTGGTTCCGTAGATCACGATGAGGGGGTATATCCGCCGCCTTGAACACTCCAATAGTAGTCCAACTCCCATCCTCCCCAAGATCCTCCGCAACTCTCAAGCGCAATACCATGTTGAGGTACTTAAGACTTAGTCAGTTGTGGCCTTCGCTTTCCCGACTTTGTCACTCCCCTCATCCCTCCATGTACATAAGCACTAAGGATCATAGAAGTTGTCTGCATGCCTCTGGCCTTGTTCCTCATAGTTCCAACCAACTCCATTTCCCCCAAAACCTCCGCGCAAGAGTCGAGGTCGAACTTGCCCATGTCGTAGAAGATCTTGGCCTTTTGTTCTTGTCTTTGTACCATGGTTCTCATAGTCCATCCACCCACGACCTTCTTTGGAGAGTCCTCATCCTCGGGTGTAGCAGTTGCCTGCATCTTCTCCAACATCGGCGGACTATTCTTCCCTTTAAGCCTGTGATCTGGTTCAGGTAGATCAACAATGGAAACACCATTTCCCGGAAGCTCATGTTCGCACTCTCCTCCTCCTGTGCTTAGAAGCGCCTTGGGGTCAACAACCCCCGTCCGCAAATTCAAGGTCTCTGTTAGCGCTCCAGTGGACCTCAATACAACAGCCCCGCCCTTGATCGTGTCCGAGATCCCCAAATACTTTCCCTCCTCCCATCTGTCTGTCAGGTCGTACTTCTTGTTGTTTCCAAAAATCTTTCGCCTGATCATCACCTTGCTTCCGAATGGTAGTAGAGGAGGTTTGGTGATTCCCAATCGATCATAAATTCGACGCTTCGCTGCATGTTGCATCGCCAACGTCCAGAACTTCACATTCACCTGCGCCTCCGCGAGGAGGACCTTGGCTCTGGTCTTGAACCACCTCACACCTCTTTCGGCTGCCCCGTTTGTTTGTGGCACCAAGGCTTCGCTTCTGGTGTGGTAGATATCGTGATCAAGTGCCACAGGAAAACCCATTAACTTCAACCTCAGCACCGCCTCCTGAATAGCAAGCATAGCATCTCCGCCGCGCTTTGCCCTTATCGGATACACCATGTAAATCGTTTCCAACTCCACAGGTTGCACCAAATCCCCAACCAACTTTTCCCACTGTTCTTCATCTTGTTGCAGGGCAGCTTCTTCTTCAGGTACTTCAGCAGGGGATATACGAAACCTTGTAGTTCCCGTCCACTCGCTTCCCAACGGCCTCGCACCAGACTTTGGTCCATGCCAATCCGAAATCTCTGTTTCCACCCCGCCACCAACATACTTCACCTCGGTGATACGGGTATCATCTAACTTTGCTGTATGCAGTGGGCAGCCATTGGTTGACGTAGGACGGAACAGAACTTTCCGAGGTACTTCATGATGTCTAATCAACACCCCTGCCGACTCCCGAAACTCCCACCAATCTTCCTTGTCCTTCTCCTTGACCCGTGCTGGACGCATTTCCACAACCTCTGCGGTTTCTTCCTCCTCCAACTCCTCATCGGCAAAGCTTGGGGCATACTCCTCGAGGTCTACATCCGCCAAGGGGTCTTGTAGCTCATCTTGCACAGGTTCCTCTAAAACTTCCCCCTTGCTGGACTTGACATCCAAATCCCAACCACCCAGCTCCTCCTCGGCGATGGGTTGATCTTCCGGACATAGCTTCTGTTTCGGGTATTGAAAGGTAAATACAATCGCGTATCTCTCTCCCTTAGGTCCTGGTACCCGAACTGGTCCCAATGTATCCGCACTCATCACATAGCAGTCCTTGTGCAAGCATCTCCGGTGAGGTCTGCCCGTAGCGTTGTGAATACACTGCAAGCAATCAGGTCTATGTGGAACATGATCATTGGCTAGGTGTCTTTCGCAGGCCTTTCTGTCCACCGCCTTCAATGCTCTAACCATCCGAGGATACCAACCTGGTCGCAACCTCCACCTTTTCCAACCTCTGTTCAAAACATGCATCATCATAGGTGCCCACATCGCCTTGGAACCCTTGAAACACTCATGTTCCCGTTCATCCCGAACACCTCGAAGCTCCGTGATGTCCATGTTGGTCACCATGTAGGTAGGCCTCCGAAGTGGATGCCCAAGTCCTCCTTGTTCGAAGTATAGCTTTTGTAGACCAATCTCGGCAACCCAATGCTTCATCCACCCCCTCTGTAGAGCTTTGGCACTGAAGTCCTCCTCCGCCTCTGAAGAGCCCCAAATGGAGATGGCAACCTCATCGTTGGGTACATCTGACAACTCACACATAGCCCTCCTCCCCTCTCTTGCCGTTTCAGCGAGAGCCATCATACGGACTAGATGATCATCAGACTTCTCATTTGGTATTGAGGACATGATCCCCGCAATGCGCCCTGTAGCCGCGCCCCACATCATCAGCATGAAGATACCCTTGCCCTGCTTGAGCACGTCCATCTGGGAATTCCTTAGGAGGTCCACATCCAAGACAACAGTGGTGTTGGTCGTCATTGGTCTAAAGATCTTGTCCGCCTCCAACTTACGCCCACTGTAAAATTTCACAACCCAGTCTCGATGCACCAAACGCTTTCGGTAACGCCTGTTGAAGCCCAGGTCCTTCATCAGCTCCCAAGCTTCCGCTTCGGTGCCCGGTAGGTCCATAACAATCTTGACCAGATCCTCTCTTGGAACATTACGCAGCCACGGCATTGACACGAAAGCCCGAAACCCATCCTCAAACTTGCCCTTGAGCACGTAGTCCTTCATACTTGACTGCCACTGCTCACAGCTCTCCACCTTGCAAGCCCTCATCAAAGCATTCTGAGTGACCTTTGCTTTCTCGGTGAGCTGTTGAAGTTTCTCCTCCTCAATCTTGGCAATCAACTCCAGGGCAGTGGTCTCATCGATTTCCGGGCAGCCCGTTGTCGTTCTTCGTGGTATCTCCCATCCATCTGGTCCACGTAGAACGCACTTCTTCTTGGTCCACTGTAGCTCATCATAGCTCAAGATAGACACCAATCCACCCACCGGCAATATAGTCTGTGACTTGCCCGCCAAGGGATCCGTGAGGAGGGTCCCCGTCTCTGTTTGCCGCGTCTTGGCCACACCGTCACCTGCTATCAAGACGTCCACGTCGGAGGAGCCTCGCCACTCGGGGTCCGTCGCCTGCCGAAGAGGATGTGTAGCGCCCGAGTCCACCAGTGCCATGCGAGATTCCATGGCCGTGACGGCCTTCTTCAACATCTTCATTGAAGGCATAGCAACATTGCCCTGCTCTGCCATCATTTTCAGAATCTGCGTAGCACTCCGAAGCAGGTCCTCGTTGCTCGTTGTCGACGTAGTTGACGCGGGTCCTTCGGTGGTCGTTGGGCCGTGTGCGGTAGTGGATGAGGTTCCCGTAGGGGTAGGTGGCACAGGTGTGCTGGATGTCGTTGTCTCGGGTGTAGGAAGAGGAACATCCTCCTTTCTCTCCTGCGCCAGGTTCTTAACTCTTGGTTGCCCAGAACCTCGTGAATCATCACCCTTCCTGCCACCTATCGATGTTCTGCTTCATGGGGCAAAACTTCCGCAAATGCCCTTTGCCTCCACAGTTCTTGCACTTGTCATGTCTATCCTCTTTTGGAACGTGCTGCCAATCATGGGAAAACCGGCACGAGGCTCGCTGACATCCAGTGTCAGACAAGAAAAACTTGCACGGCTTGGGAGTTCCACTGGGAGTGGGTGTTGAACCTGCCTTTGGCGTGGTAGTCGTTGACGTCTCCCCATTTGTACTCACATTCTTCACAGTGGGCAACGTAGGTCCTGCAGGCCTAGACCTTCCACGGAACGACAACTGCTCAAACTCTGCAAGTAGATGACCATGATACCGTAGGACATTCTGTAAGGTCGGCGCAGCATCAAGGTCCAAGCTATAACGCAGCATGTTACTCCTGAAGACGATCTCACCGTTCCTGTCCATCTGCTGCTTGCTTGCCGTGTCTAACCCCTTCAGCAGTATACTCGCGTCCGGAACCTGTAGGCCTAAGTCCTGGGCCCGCTTTAACCACCGCATCCACCGCCGAAGCACCTCGACCAAATCTGCCGGGGATGTGGCCCCTCCGTGGCTCTCAAGAGCGCGTAGAACCTGTTGTCTCTCAGCAGCAGACCCTGGACGATAAATTGTAAAGATTCGTCCCAGGATAGATATGGTTGAGCTAAGTCTATTGGCCATGAGCTCACTCTTCAAGCCCTCCGGGACCGCCTGTAACAGCATGCTTGCTGCCCGCTTGTCCAGTCTGCTCCATTTGGTGTCGCGCAGCTCCTTGGTGGCATAGTCCTCGGCACGTAGTTGAACCTTTTTCACAGTCGATGCTCCAACATAATCACAGTAGAAAGCATCTAAGGAAACCAACACCTCTGACCACCATCTGCTGCTTCCGTCGGTGATGTCCCCCATCGGCCCTGCTAGCCCATGCAACCAGTCTCCAACATTTATAGCTGCTTGATCATCCGGTTCAGGAAGCTTCGGTAGTTCAGAGCCGCTAACACCAGGCCTAATAACTTCTGCTCGGCTTGCCGCCATTCCCATTTGCAACGCCATCGCTGCTTGCAACTGTGACATTCCCTGCATCAGCGCCTCGAGAGGATTGGCGCCCGGGTCGATCTTCCGGTCACTGGCCGGCTCTGCTCCACCTGTCGCGGCACTTCTGGGAGGGGAGCTGCTTGCTCTTCGTACACCCAACGGGTTCCAGGACTTGCTTCCCTGAGGATTTCGTTCACGTACATCATCAAATAGCCCATGGACCCCCTGTGCTTGCGTATCCTGAAACGACCCAGAGACACCCGGTGCATGTACATTTTGAAACGACCCAGAGACACCCGGTGCATGTACGTCATATAAAAAACGACCTCCATGTTCGTGATCATGTCTCGAAAGTCCGGGTGGATTGCCTCCGGGTAGAACATCATTAACTACTCGCCCATCCGCTCGCTGACCACTCCTCAAGATACTTGCAGGCTGATCCCCAGAAGTGTTGTCAACAAACCTTGCACCACCAGCGCCCAGTCCCTCTTGAAAAGCCTCACTGCTTCTGGACCGTGTACGCTGGTTTCCTGCAGCTAGTCGCCCCCTCAGTTCGTGATCATGTCTCGAAAGTCCGGGTGGATTGCCTTCGGGTACCCCGCCCCGATCCAAGTCCTCGCCGCCTTGTTCTGGGCCACGTCCCGACTGTCCAGCTGGATTGCCTCCGAGTACTGCCCTTCCTGAAAGGTCACCTTGCTGCCCTCCATGATCGTGATCATGTCTTGAAAGTCCGGGTGGATTGCCTTCGGGAAGTATTGTAGTAGGAACGACTGTCATTGCACCCCGCCCCTTCTCCAAACTCCCAGAGCCACCCTCTATAAACTCAAGCATCCCTTGCCGTCGATCAGGTTCCGGTGCCGCTGCCGCCTCCCTGCTGAGCCGTTCAACCTGCTGCCGGAGCCTTTGATTTTCCTCGACAAGGCCTTGCTGTTGCTGTAAAGCTTGCTCCACCTGTTTCTTGACCTCCGCCTCCAGCTGCTCCTTTGAATAAGAACCCGAAGACTCCGACCCAGTTGCAGCAACTTGCGGTTGTCCATATAGCAAGGGAGCTTGTGACGTCATATCCCTCAATCTCCTGGTCTGGCTTCGAGTGAACAAAGGACTTTCCTCTGCTCCACCTATCCTCGCCCTTCCAGGTGACCAAACTGTCTCTTGAACAACTGTCGCCTCCAAGCCCGGCCTGCTCTGAAACACCATTGTCGCATGCCTTTGAACGAACTCCCCTATCTTTGAGAACCACCTCAACGCTGTAGCCCCAGCTTGTTGCCCTGGCCTCGTAGCGGATGTAGGTCCCTCCAGTTTATCAGCGCCTGCCGCTGGTGAAGGAAACGGTGAAGGCCACGCCAGATTCCTAGTTCCTGCGGGCACAGAAGAGTCCACTGCTGCGTGAGGTAACAATAAGGGGTCCCGGGCCGCTTCTCCAGAGCCTGTCGGCCTGTTTGCTTCTGCTGTACCACCATTGCCAGCTATCTGCACCAACCTGCTGCGGCTACCCTCGTCGGGCCCGTCTGCCGTAAACGTCGTCGCGCCAGTTCCGGTGTTCGCGCCCGATCCGGTTTCCAACGCTTGCCTAAAAGCATCATCATCGTTATCTGCGTCCTGAAACCTTCTCGTCGGTCTGGAAACACCGTTTGGCAGCTGCTGTTGCTCGGCCCTTCTCTCATGCCCTTGCGCAGCCACGCCACTTGGGCTCATCACCTGTTGATCAAATGCTTCTGGAAGGGCAGATAAGTCAGCTGGTCTTACGGGTGGATTATCACTGGATGCCGCCTCGTCCATGACTAAGCAGCTACGAATTGATTGGCCTTAGCCGCCATCACACACTTTTTCCGGATCTTGAGCCATTGTGTTTCGACGTTCGATACATGCGGCTACTGTACAACTTTACAAGCCACTAGCAATGCATCTCTTGTGAACAACGGCATGCGACGTACTGCATCAACCGCAATCGCTCAACAAGTTTAGGGTTTAGGGATGTGCCCTAAACCCTAAACCCCTAAAGCCCTAAACCCTGCCTAAATCACTGGCGTATATCAGTGTATCCCCGAATGCCTGAACCGAGAGACCGTGAGACCCAACCCTTCAACTCCGTTTGCCCCTCGACCCGAATCCGAGCCTAAACCCGAAACGATGAGAGTTAGGGTTAGGGGGACCCTTGGGGATATGGACCCGCTCAACAAGGTGCCTTTTAAGAGAGCCATAAGTAGGGGTAAGAAGGGTCCCCTTTAAGGGGTCTCCCTAGTACTACCTAGACTATAAGGGCTCCGAAGGGGTATAAGGCTTCCTATCAGGATGCAAGACTTCCTAAAAGAATGGAGCATAGCAAGTACCCCTAAACAGTTGGATAAGTTGACTGGGACTGCCCGGCATGGCAGGTCATAACCTTTACACTGCGTCTGCACCAGGTGCAGCCACTCGACAGTATGTCGACGGCGTAAGGACTTCGCGAGAACAGCCTCAAGGTCGCGATAAGTGCGCTGGAGTCCTTCGTCGTCGTGGCCATTGCCAACTGCTAGACACGCTAAGTCTCCGCACTCACCTTGGTGTGTGAGTACGTCACAGTGGCACTGGTCACCATTGATGAAGGCATCAATGAGCCTGTCAGGCTCACTGATGTTCCATATGAGCCTCCAGCGCTCCTCGAGAGCTTTCTTCTCCGAGTGACCCTCCCCTGTTGGGAACAAACACGCGGGGTCCTGGAGGTTAGCTTTGACTCTCTCCGCCGGGTCGAGAAGATGGACGATGTGGGACATCGACGCTCTCAGCGCCAGGCGAATCTTAGTCATCGCTATAAGCTCTGCGGTCTCCCTAACACCTAACCCCTAAACTCTAAACCCTTAAACGCTAAAGTCTAAACCCTTAAACCCTAAACTCTAAACCCTTAGAACCCATAAACCCTTAAACCCTAAACTCTAAACCCTTAAAACCTTAAACCCTTAAACCCTAAACCCGCAAACCCCTAAACCCTTAAACCCTTAAAACCTAAACCCGTAAACCCTTAAACTCTTAAACCCTCAAACCCTAAACTCTAAACCCCTAAACCCTAAAACCTTAAACCCCTACACCCCGAAACCCTAAACCCTTAAACTCTAAACCCTTAAACCCTAAACCCCTAAATCCCTAAACCTTAAACCCTTAAACCCGAAAGCCCTAACCTTCTCCGCAGCCTCGACTGGGGGAGCCTTCGGAACAGGCGCCCGACAGCGGGGCCTGGGAGTCAGGAATTCGGGGTTCAGGGGTTCAGTGGTTTGGGGGTTTAGGGGTTTAGGGGTTTTAGGGGTTTTAGGGGTTTGGGGGTTTAGGGGTTTAGGGGTTTTAGGGGCTTTAGGGGTTTAGGGGTTCATGAGCCGAGATAGCTAGGGAATATCGTATAGGGCTTACGGTTTAGGGGTTGAGGGGTTTAGGGGTTCAGGGCTTTGGGGTTTAGGATTTTATGGGTTTAGGGTTTGTTCGGTTAGCGTTTAGGTTTGTACATTGATTGCGGTGTTACATGATCGTGATCGACTCTTCGATTGGGGTCGAAACTGCACATCGTGCTCCGGCAAAAACCACAGAATAACTGTTTGGGGAGTATGTAATTACCTGAAAGCGTATAAACCCCAAACCCAAATAATTAACGAACCCAAATTCCTTGCAACCGACAGCCCGCACCCAGGAACGCAGGTAAAACCCAAATTACAAGCCTCCGCGAACTTAACACTCACAATGGGTGTTTCGGCTTAAGGTCTATAGGACGTGGGGCTCAAGGCTTGAGCCATGCAATGAGCTCAGGGTTTTTATCGATTTTAACTTAGGATTCAAGGTCTAAACACCTAAACCCTAAACTCTAAACTTTAAGCCCCTAAACCCTAAACTCTAAACTCTAAACTCTAAGCCC
>CAJNJA010060531.1:12449-23699 GCA_905231915.1 Symbiodinium necroappetens
TTTAGGGTTTAAGCGTTTTGGGTTTCTGCACCGTCCTGTGAAGACCTACCGCACCCGTCCTTGGGAACGGCGGGGGCTGCAAGCCGCCGGGGAGGGTCCATCGGCTTCCTGGCTGTTACACAGGTTCTGTAGGCTTGGGTTTGGGGTTTAGGGTTTAGGGTTCTGTGGGCTTCAAGATTTAGGAATCAGGGGTTTAGATACGAGGCTTTAGGGCTCATGTACTAGGGTTTAGGGTTGAGGACTAGTAAGCTAGATCCCAGTGGAACTGCCAGTAAGGCAGCCATTTTCGGACTTGATTCTGACAAAGATCCTTGACCCTTGGCAAGAAGAATTCCCAAGCGCAATTCCTGCGGCGTGTCATCCTCAAAAGTTATTCCTTTCAGGTGGAAGGTTTTTTGATTTTGGTGGGAGGCCTTTTTCTTAGAAGGTTTGGCGGGACATGGTTTGGGTTCGCCTACTGGGGGATTCTAGATTTCAGGGTTTGTTTGCGCTTCAAGCTATTGGAGGGCTCTAGTTTTCAGGGTTTGTTTGTGCGTCAAGCTATTGGGGGATTTTACTTTTCAGGGTTTGCCTGTGCGTGAAGGGGGACTCTTCCTTTAAAAGTTTGCCCCTGCGTCAAACTATTGGGGGATTTTTCTGGTGCTGGTGCTGGTGCTTATCATGCGGCTGCTGCTGCTGCTGCTGCTGCTGCTACTGCTGCTGCTTGTCGTGCCTCTGCTGCTGCTGCTGCTGCTGCTGCTGCTGCAGTTGCTGGTGCTCATATATCTTAAGCACCCTCATGTGGCGATTCCGGTTCAACATACATCCTAAACACGCCCCCTCATGTGGCGATTCCGGATCATTATATATCAAGCACGCTCCCTCAATTGGCGATTCCGTTTCATCATTTGTCATATATCTTAAACTACCCTCTCATTTGGCGATTCCGGTTCAACATATATCTTAAACACGCCCCCTCATCTGGCGATTCCGTTTCACCAGACATCTTAAACATGCCCCCTCATTTGGCGATTCACGCCCCATCATTTGGCGATTCCGGTTCATCATATACCTGAATCCGCCCTGTCACTTACATGTTTGCAAAGGATAACTTCGATTTTCCGATGTTTTCTTCAGCGGGGGGTTCGAGGGGCGGGCCCTCCCAACTCCCGTTTGCAAACAGAATGCTCGCATTATGGGTTTGCCAAAAAGACTCATATGCTTTGAAGCAAGCTTGCACGGCTCAAAAAAGCGCGGCGGGGGAGTGGGGGGTGGGGGGCGGAACCCCCCCCCATTTGTAAACACAATGCTCGCATGATGGGTTTCAAAAAGAATCACATGCTCTAAGGCGACCTTGCGGCTCAAACAGAGGCGAGTCCGGATCATCATATATCTTAAACACGCCTCCTCGTTTGGCGATTCGGGTTCACCATATATCTTAAACACGCCCCCTCGTTTGGCGATTCCGCTTCAACATACATCTTACTCAACTGGCCATTCCGGCTCAAGGTTCACCATATGTCTTAGACACGCCCCGTCACGTGGCGATTCCGTTTCATCAGAGTCTGAAACACACCCCCTCATCTGGCGATTCCACCTCAACATGCATCCTCAACGCACCTCCCCATCTAGCGACTCCTCTTCAACATACATACATCCTAAACACGCCCCCTCATGTAGCGATTCCGGATCATCATTATGACTGAAACACGCCCACTCAGTTGGCGACTCCGTTTCATCATATATCTGAAGCTGCCCTCTCATTTGGCAGTTCCGGTTCAACATATAACTTAAACACGCCCCCACATTTGGTGATTCCGCGATGTCTTGAACACGCCCCCTCATGTGGCGATTCCGGAGAATCAGTATCTTAACCACGCCCCTAATTTGGCGATTCCGCTTCAACACACATCCTGCTCATGTGGCGGTTCCGGTTCAAGGTTCAACATATATCTTACACCCGCCCTCTCATTTGGCGATTCTGTTTCACCAGATATCTTGAATACGCCCCTTCATACCAATTGAAATTTAGAAAACAACGAAAAACACGAACAACTAACACAAAGCCCACAGAAACCAATTTGCAATTCCGGCTCATCATAACCAGAGGACCAGGGAACGAGAGGACCGGAGGACCAGACACGAAAGCGTGTAGAGGATCAGAGGAGCCGGGGCATCAGGCGACCAGAAGACTACAGGACCTGAGAACCAGAAGACCAAAGGAACAGGGATCGGGTGGCCAGGCGACCAACGGATGCGAAGACCACAAGCCCAGAGAAACCAGGGGGCCACAAACAAAGACGTAGCAGAAAGTTGGAAAACCGCGGGACTGAAGAACCAGGGAAGCGCAGGACCAGGAGACCACGGGACCGGGGAAGCACGGGCCCAGGGGACCGGGGCACCGCAGGATCAAGACCCCCGGGACCAGAGGACCAGAGGTCAAGCCAAACCTATTAAAAGGACAGCCTCTCGCCAAGCCTTTAACACAAAACCCTTGGCCCTTTCCTGCAAAAGCAGCAAAAATGCCCGCACAGTTCCTGCAGCGAAAGATCGCAGAGAAAACCACCGGAAGCATGATCTGTGGAGTTTAGGGTTCCGGGGTCAGGATTTGTGGCACTGTGTGGTTATTGTCTCCGGGGTGCAGATGAATACAGAAGTCAGCTCAGTAGACTCAGTAGACACAGGAGCCAGCACGCCTCGGAGTTGCCGTCACCGGTCGTACAGCGGCAGGAGCGCCTCTTTACCCACTGCCCACAGCTTTGCTTGTTTTACGAGTATATATGTATCAACATCAAGATAAAGGTCAATGCCAGTACGAATATCAAGATCAATACAACTAAGCAAATACATAGTTCTTTGATTCATTAGTTATCACTTAATTGGTTAGACAATCAATCAGTCAACGAATCAATCAATAAATCAATCAATCAATCAAGCAGGCAAGCAAGCAAGCAATCAAGCAAGCAATGAGTCAAACAATCAATCGTTCAGGAAAGTAATCAATCAAAGACTGAATCAGTTGACTCATTAGTTAGTTAAATGAGCGTTTGATTAACTGAATGACTGATATATTCATTTGATTGATTGATTGATTGATTGGTTGATTGGTTGAATAAGGAATTTCGTTACAGATGTTGCTTGCCGGGCTTTCGGATTGAGCGATGTGGAGAAATTGAGGAAGATGCCTTTAGTTAAGAGGAGCCCTGCATGCTTTGAGGCATCTTCCTTGCGGGTATCGGGTTCTCCAAAGACTCCGCGCTGAATCGAACACGAGTGCAGGAACTTAACTGGCACTCCTGCATAGCCCTACGACATGGTCCCTGGATTCTCTTCGGAAAATTAGCGGCAATATTGACCACTGATGAAACCCGCTCAGATCAGGATGACATAATTTCGGATCGTCAGGCTGGCCCTCGAAGAGACTAGGTTCGTTCACCTTGCTCTACATGATGGCGCAAACCCTGAACCCCTACACCCCTAAACCTCTCAGCCACTAAACCCCCTAAACCCTAAACCCCTAAACCCTAAACTCTAAACCCTAACCCCCTACACCCCTAAACCTCTCAAACCACTAAACCCTCTAAGCCGTGAAGCCCTGGACCTCGAACCCCCACACTCCGAACTTCAAAAATCCCCTAAACCCTAACCCCTAACCCCTAGGCCCTAAGCCCTAAACCCTAAAACCCTAAACCCTAAACCCAAAGCCCTACAGGCCCTAGACCCTTTTTAAAGCCTAAAGACTCTACTTCGGGCCATTAGGCTTCGACCGCAGATGGTATGCAGTTTGAGGCTCCATGTCTCAAGGTCTGAAGTCTAGGCTGTAGGGGGTAAGGCTTCAGGGCTTAGGGTTCAGGTTTAGGGCTTTAGGGCTTTAGGGCTTTAGGGCTTTAGGGCTTTAGGGCTTTAGGCTTTAGGGTTTAGGGTTTTAGGGTTTTAGGGTTTAGGGCTTAGGGTTCCAGGTTCCAGTGGCTTCCGGGTATAGGGCTGCTGCCTGTAAAACTAGAAAAAGAACCGCTCAGTACACAACACTAAACGCTGAAGCAAGCATGTCAAGCCATACCCGATCGCTTCAAAAATCTCCGGAACCCATTCGCCTTGCCGTACCCCCGAGGTTGGCGGGCGGCGCACCTGCGCATCAGGGCGGGAGGAGAGTTGCTCGAAGTTTAAACCCTAAACCCTAAATTAAAAGAAACTACAGGTGGGGGAGTTTAGGGTATATAGGGCTTTTATCAGGCTTCTATCATCTATATAGACCTTCTATAAGGCTCCTAGAACCGTAACTACCCACCTGAAAATGCCCTAGCCCAAGCCCTAAACCCTAAACCCTATGGAGTTCACGGTCTAGGCTTGGATTTAAGTTGCAACTCTCAGCAACACAATCGCTTAGCTCTTGACATTGTAAGGGCGTTGGGGCTTGCGGCCACTACAAGGGAATTCGTTTCTGGCGACAAGCAATGCGTTTACACACACAGACACACATGGACACACGACATATGAAGAGCCAGAAAGCCGTTCCTGCCCCCGAAGACTGTGATGATGGGTCCGGCTGCATGTCCGGAGTTGATTGGGGCTACTGAAGGCCTCATCCCAAAACCCATATGCCAAACTCCTGCAAATCCTGCTTGGGGGTTTCTGGTTAGGGTCTAGGATACGTCCGGAACACCCTGAACCTTAACCCAAACCTTACCTCTAGACCCACTGCCTTGAACCTGCCGTATACTCCAAAGTCCTACATCTTGACTGGGTTGTTGTTAAGGGATTTAAGTTAAGCTACCATAACAGGGATCTATAAGTAAGTTTGACTGGGCTATTGTTCAAGGATTTAACTTAAGTTACCATCAACAGGGGTCTATAGCAAATATTATGGCTGGCGGTTTCTTTATTATGGTAATTCAAACTAACCCCTAAACCCTAAACCCTAAACCCTAAACCCTCTTGACAAGAACCCACTTGAACACTACACCCCAAGCCCTGGTTCCAAGGCTCAAACTGGTGGGAACCATAAGGTTTTGGGTTCGGGGTGTAAGGCGCAGGCTCCGGGGTGTGAGGGAGAGGACTTAGGGTTTTAGGGTTTTGGGTTTTGGGTTTTGGGTTTAAGGTTTAGGGTTTAGGGATTGCAGATTTTTGAGACCTGGTGCCGAATCATGCTTGGCATGCCTACCCGCCCACCAAAACCAAAGATGTAAGCTGCAAGCGTAAACCCGAAACCCTAAGCCCCAAACCCTAAACCCCAAAACCCTAGATCCCCAAACCCTAAACCCTATTTAAGCCGTTACCCGAACACTGAAGTTTACCGCTCGGAACCCAAAACCCAAACCTCATGAAACCGCTACAAAAGTCTAAAGAAACCCTCGAACCCCTTCAAGAAGCCCTAAACCCTAAACCCATAAATGGAAAGGAACCCTAGAAACACTTACACGACCCCTAAAGGAGCGGTTTAGGGTTCAGGGTTCAGGGTTTAGGGTTTAGGGCTTAGGGTTTAGGGCTCAGGGTTCAGGGTTTAGGGCTCAGGGTTTAGGGCTCAGGGTTTAGGGTTTTGGGTTGTTAAAGGCATGCCTTGGAAACTGCGTCCTCGGGCACCAGCGGCCCGCGGGGGCGCCCCACTTTCGGGAAGGGCGCGGGCGCCATGCTTTTGTAGGGTGCAGTGTAACAGTGTAGGGTCTAGTTTAGGGCTTATGGGGCTAATAGGTTTAGGGTTTGGGGGTTAGTTTAGGGTTTAGCTTGGAGATTTCGGAGAGGTAGGGCTCAGGGCTTTGGGGCTGAGCTTTGGGCTCATGGGGTTTATTGGGTTTTAGGTTCTTGGTTTGGCTCAGACTCTCAACACCTCACTGGAGTTTCGAGTTGATCTTGCAGTGCTGAAGGGTGGTGCCGGGATCCTGCTTCTGTGCTCGACAGACAGTTTGGGTTCCAGGGTACTTAGGGTTCGAATTTCTCGTATACGGCCCTGAGCTCAGAGAGCGAATGAGTACAGAGACATCCGATACTCATGCTAACCATGCTAAGCTTCTCTTTTCGGGTTGACTGCGAGACTTGGCCCGTGCTACAACGAGCCGAGGCTGGTGTTGGTGCGCAGATGAGAATTTTTCCCTTGGCCTGCAGGCAAAATCGAAGATCTTGAACCCAAACATGTTGCATCCCTTAAACGCGTTAGGGCTTGGGGATGTGAAGTAGAGGCTTCCACCACATGTCTTTCTTTAAATTCAACCTTAGGCCGAATCGGCTCAGGTTCTCATACGAAAGCCTTGCAAGAAATTATAAAGCCCTAAACCCTAAACCCTAAACCGGAGGAACCCAGAGTCCCCCCATCTTTAAACCCTGAGGCTAGAAGCCTCGGCCCTAAAGAAATCACCGGCTCCTGCAGTCCCCTGAAGCCGAAACCCGAAACTCGAAAGCCCTAAACCCCTAAACTCTAAAGCCCTCAACCCCAAACCCTGAAATTGAAACCACTTGAAAACCCCTAAACTCTAAAGCCGTAAGCCCAAGGCGCCGAACCTCTAAACCCCCGTGGCGAGGCTTCGGGTGGTCTCGGTCAGAGGACTTGAAATCTGAAGGCTACTACGTTAAAGGAAACTGCAGGTGGGGAGTTTAGGGTATATGGGGCTTCTATAAGGCTTCGATAAGGCATATAGACCTTCCATAAGGCTCCTTTTGCGGTAACTACCCACCTGAGAATGTCCTAGACTACCGCTATGTATTATGGTTCGGGGCTTCAGCCTTAGTTTAGGGTTTGGGGTGCAGGGAAACAGGGACTTAGGTCAAGCTAGTAAGGAGGGTTATAAGGAAGATAACTATAGCTATACCTAGCTACAACCCCAATTGATACCTAGCAATTGTATACCTACTAGCTTGGGGCTATCCCTCCTAAACCCTAAACCCTAAATCCCCTGAACCCTAACTCCCTGAGCCCTAAACCCTAAACCCCCCGAGCCCTACCCGCTAAACCCCCTAAACCGTAAACCCCCTGCACCCTAAACCCTAAACCCCCTGAGCCCTAAACCCTAAAACCTACACCCTAAACCCCCCGAGCCCTAAACCCCGTAAGGGTTTCGGGACTCTGGGTCGAAGAGGTCGGTCTCCTTTTTCGGCGCACGGTCTTCGCAGTGCTGCAGCAGGGATGGCACAAGTCTAGTCATTTTCATGAGGGTCTCTGCAGGCCGCCGGCCGGAAAGCCCAAACCGAATAAACCTCTAGGGTTTAGGGTTTTCCCTACACCCTTAAACCCTGAAACCTTTAGGGTTTAGGGTTTTTCCCTACACCCTAAACCCTAAAACCCTCAAAGGGGATGCAAGCCAGCCGGTGCTGGCTCGAACCCGCAGGGTCGGACGCCGCAGAGGCACCGTTGCAGTACAGGGACAGCACCACTTAGAAAAAAGCACGCTGGAATCAAAACCATATCTGCAGCCCCCAATCAAGAACATCGGATACCAGTTGTAGGGAACCCTTTGAATACTGCGAGAATGCTAGAAACCCCAAACCCTAGACCCTGCAAACCTCAACCCTTCAGGGCTGGAGGGCTTGGTGTTTTTTGCTTTAGGGTTTAGGGTTTTAGGGTTTTAGGGTTTAGGGTTTTAGGGTTTTGGGTCTAATCTCTAGACCCTAACTAACCCCCTAACCCCTAAACCCTCACACCCTACATAAGCCCAGTTCCGAGTTCAAACACTCAGACCCCCAACACTTACTTGGAGGTCCATGGGTAGTTATAAGTGGGGGTTATCAGTCCCCTAATATGGGTTATAAGTATAGTTCCCTACTTATAACCCCACTTATAACCACCCATGAACCTCCAAGTAGAGCCTTTTAACACCCAAATCCAGGCATCATGGCCCTTTTGGGGCTGGAATCGCCCCAGCCGAGACGCTGAACTCCTAAAAAGGGCCCTACACAAGCCTTGGCGAAGGCCTAGAGGGCCGGTAGGGATTCAGGCATTTCGGGGTTAGGGCGTTTAGGGTTTAGGGCTTAAAGTGTAAAGGGTTTTGGGTGAAAGCCCCGCCACTCCAGAGTCGAACGTCTGTTACGCCACAGACGAGACAGCCCCGACCCCCCAAAAAAGCTTGAAGGATTCACCCTAGACCCTAAATCCTAAACTATCCTAAACTTGCAGGTGGAGTTCTCTAAGTAGCGCTGTCAGTTGGCTGGGAACAGTCTGGGGCCAGCAGTCCATCGAACAACCCGAGCAGCGAAAATGTAGGGCTGAGTTTTTCAAGGAGCTTAGGGCACGCCCGTGGGAGAAGGATGTCCTTGTCGGGTTGGCGTTTGGCCTTACCGTCTGGCACCCCGATGTCCTAACTCGAGATGAGGGAAGGGACCTCATCGAGATGGTGTTTCAGAAGATCAGGGTTTAGGGATTTACCCCGAACAGTAGGATCCTAGCCGCTCGTCTAGAAGAGACCCTCAGATGCTTCGGGTGCCTAACCGCATCATAAGAAGTCCAAAGCAGAACCCAATCGTAAGAACCAAGGACCTCTAGCTCGTATGCAAGTCCCACATCTCAGAAGCTGTTGTACCTACATTCCCAAGCCCTATGTACCTATACGGTAGACTGTAGGGTTTCCAAATTGGGATGACTGTTATGAGTTGGGGCAGTATCCCCCATAACAGTACATGGGACCCTTTGGGATTAAACCTGAAGCCCAACACATCCTAAACCCTAAACCCTAAACCCTGAAACCCTAAAACAAAACCCCAAAACCCTAAAACCCGAAAACCATAAAACCCTAAACCCCAAACCCCCAAAAACCCCTAAAACCCCTAAAACCCCTAAAACCCCTAAAGCCCTAAAAACCCTAAAACCCTAAACACCCATCGATCTCTTGCTGGCCCCCAGGATGTAGAGAGGCTCTCCACACAGGTTGCCCTGGAAGAGCCTCCTCGGACCCGGCAGGCCGGTTATGCACGCCGGAAGGTCCCGCAGCAAAAGCAGCAGCAGCCACCTGAACCCTTGAATGGTTCCTTTTTGTGGTTCATATTTAGGCTCCTATCAGGTTGTCCCCAGAAAGGAGCTACTATGGAGCCTATGGGTACTTAGAGCCCAGATAAGCACGGAAATATAGTAATATACTATCTATCATACCCTATGCCATGGTTAAGGCCTCTTCTTCGGGGGCCTGATGAACCCCGCTTTGCGGCAAAGGATTTGAGGCTTGGGCTCAGAAGATGTAGGGGTGTGTGGCAATGGTAGCTAACCCACTCATCACATAGCCAATCTTAGACCCTCAACCCTAAACCCCAAAACCCGAAACCCCGAAACCCTCAGACTCTACACCCCAAACCCTAGACCCCAGACTAGACCCTAAACCCTAAACCCTAGACTCTAGACCCCTCAGGTATCTTCTAGGCATCCTCAAGGCTCAGATAATTAGCAAGAGAAAGAACCGCAGCAGTCAGCTGCAGAGTCATACTCCTGAGCCCGAAACGGCCAAACACCTGAGCCCGAAGTAGCACCTATAGTAGGCAGTACAGGGCCTTACTGATTAGATAAACTAGGGTTTTGGAGTGTATCCTACTACAACTACATCAGCCACTGTTGAGGGGGATGCTGGCTAGTAATCCCTAAATCATAAGCCCCAAAGCGCGATGGGTAGTTTTCTAAATTTGGGTGCTTTTTAGGGTCCTTTTTATAAGGGTGCCGCACTATGTTGGGGACCTGAAAGCGGACCCTAATTAAGAGAACCACCCCTATGTTAAACCGACTCGGAGCCCTAAACCCGAAACTCTAAACTCTAAACCCTAAACCCTAAACCGAAACGGAGCCCTAAACCCTAAACTCTAAACCCTAAACTCTAAACCCCAAACCCTAAACCGAAAAGGAGCCCTAAACCCTAAACCCTAAACCGGAGCACTTCAAAGGCCGGAGCCGCTGCTACAGTGACGGTCTCCAACCATCACGCCAAAACGTCGCAGCTCCTGCGTGTCTTGGGGCTTTTGGCTTTGGGGGTGGGCTTCGGGTTTGAGGGCTTTCGGGTTTTCGGGCTCTGGGTTTGGGGGGCTTCATGTTTTCGGATTTTGGGGCTTTCAGGTTTTAGGGTTTAGATTTTGGGGCTTAAAAACCCTAAACCCTAAACCGTTAAAGTTCAGGGCTTGAGGCCCAGGGTTCAGGGTTCCTGTTGTGGGGTTTGCGCCTGCAACCTCGAACCCCGGAGGCCGGACAACCTAAACCCAAAGCCTGTTTAGGGTTCAGGGTTTAGGGNNGGTTTAGTGTCTAGGGGGTTTAGGGTACATCATCGAATCTTGGCGAAACAGATTCCGAAGTATTCCACCGAGCTCAAAGTACAGGATCAAGGCCCTGTGCTTCCACATGGTGTCCGAAACCTTGGCATTCCTTGATGAGGATGGGTGCCCGGCTTTTGCGGCGCTCACCATGCCAACCCCCACCACAAAGGTCTGCAAATAGTCATGAACGAACCTGTAACCTTGAGTTCTCATGGAAATGACAATACCCTAAACCCTAAATACCGACGGGGGGACCCACACAGCGCTTCGGGCTGGAAATCGTTGCTCAGAGTTGGGCTGGTCGCGGGATGGGGGATCAGGGGAGGGAACTTCGGCAATTTCTGAGTTTAGGGTTTAAGGTTCAAGGTTTGAGGTTTAGGGTTCAGAGTTTAGGGTTTAGGGTCTAGGATCTAGGAATAGCAGTTGACATTCGGAGTCACAAACTGTGTGGGGGGTGCATTAGCACTTCCAGTTCCTGAACACTGCGCCAAGCGCTAGGACCAACCCGCAACACCTGAAACTGCTAAATGCTCGAGCCCAATGACCCTGAACCCCAAAACGACAACAATCAATCCCGGACAAGTGACTAGTAAAAAACTAGACGCACTCTACAGACGAGCTCAAAACATCCTCTCTCTCTGGAGGAGTTTCAAAACCCTTAAGCCTGAGATGGAGATCTTTTTGCAGGCCGAACCCTCAACCCCTGAACCCCTGAAACCCCTAAACCCCCTAAACCCCGAAACCCCTGAACCCCTAAAAACCCCTAAACCCCAAAACCCTAAATCCCTAAACCCCTAAACCACTAACACCCCTAAACCCCTAAAAACCCCTAAACCCCTAAACCCCTGAAACCTAAAACCCCTACTGTAAAACCCCTAAACCCCTAACCCCTAAACCCCTGAAACCCCCAAACCCTTAAACCACCACCGAAAACCCCTAAAACCCCTTAAACCCCTGAAACGCCTGAACCCCTAACCCCCTAAAACCCCTAAAAGCCCCTAAACCCCCAAACCCCTAAACCCCTGAGACCCCTAAACCCCTAAAGCCCCTAAAAACCCTAAA
>CAJNJA010060542.1:2765-23698 GCA_905231915.1 Symbiodinium necroappetens
GTTGACTGGTGGTATTATCACCCAAAGTGGGCAAGGGTTCTGCTAAATAATTCTGTGTGCGCCCACACGCTTCTGAAATGCGCACTCGCAATTGGCAAAGCTACACACACTAACATTGACCACTTCGTCTTCTTACAAGCCTTAAGAGCTACCCCCCGTGGGTGACGACTCTGTTTCTTTGTCTGTCTCTGCCGTGGACTCGGTCTTCTGTCAGTCGCACTGCAACCAAATTTAGACATTGACCACACTTCTCTGGGCTACACCATTTTCCTAAATTTCACTGGGCCAGGTTCGCACAACAAGCACTTAAACTGCGGCCACCGGCGGCAACCTGCGCCCCCGCCCCCGCCCAAATATAGTCCGCCAGTCTCATCAGTTCCTCTGTATCTCCGTCCCTCTCGCCCTCCCTCTCTGACTGGACAAGGCTGCACACTGCAGGAACTCTCGCTTCTGTCAAAATGCAACAGCTGGACGGCATCATGCTCTGCTCTGGAGGAAGCACCATTTGAGCCGTCGCAGAAACATGATCTGTGCATCATCAACAAATCGTTGATGCATGCCGAGTTCGTGCTGAACAAGCAAGACCTTCCCCGAAAAATGCGAATCGCGCATGTCGCCTTTCACGGATTGTTAAACTTTCGCTTAATGGAACCAGCACAGCGCCACGGGCGCCTCGGTTCGGCTTTCCAGCTTGGGGCTTTTCCTGGCAAGAACTGAGAGTCACCTCGGACCTCCACTAAACTGCGGTCTCGGGATCCGGCCGAGAGAGCTTGCATGGCTGGGCCAGAGGTGATTCGAGGTGCTGATGAATCACCATGCACTCTTTGCAAAATAAAGCCGAAGACTCGAAGAATCTGGCTCCCCCCTTAGACTTGAACTGCTCGCGAAAACATTCAGTTCGAGCACACCCACATGAGCCAGACCTCGTCATCGGAGGCATCCGAACCACTCCCGGCCGCGATGCGTTTGCGCTGTGCCTGCATGGCAGTATATATGCCAGCACGATCTTGGTTTGCTGCACTTTGCAAAGCACGTTATTGATCGTATCCCGGGTATCAATATATCACGACGCTGTTTGGGTATAAGGCATAATGACTTGATCCGCATCGGTCGGATTGGATAACATGCCTTCCGGCCTACCAAGCATGGCCTCATGGCCTCTCCCTACCCCGGCATGAACGATGTCTTGGTTCCTGCATGCTCTCACATCGCGATCCGTTTACTAACTAATCCGATCAGTTCACAATCGGATGAGCCAACGAGTACCGTCAACAGTCCCGAAGCCCCACGGTGCCTTTGCTTCCAACTGCGCCATCGTTGGCTTTGGAGCATCAGCTAGTGGGTCTGCGTCGAGGGTCATTGGCCCTGACGTGAAAGCAGCAGTCACTTCTCTCAAATGGAGCGGGTGCTTGCAAAACTATGCTAATGTCAGGGACGTGGGGCATAAGGACTGTAAGGACAGTCCGATTCACCCCAGCTAAACCAGCTGCCACTCCGAGGATGCTGGTGCCTGCTTTCAATTCCCGTTCGAGTCGCTTTTGTTTGGCTATCCGGTCCAAGCCGAACTTCGAAGCCTCTCAGCAACAGGACATCTTTCTTCACGCAACGAGAGCACTCCCAAGACTACAAAGGTTCTTCTAGATTCTAGATCATAACGCCAGACAGGACATGATATGGTGCTCTTCTAGGTGACAGGCTCTCGAACGAGTGTTGAACGCTATCTTGGCCACCTGGGCATGGAGTCACACTGTTGCCGACTCGTCTACTGTATAGTATGCAGCAGCAACAAGGCCATAAAAAATGTGACCTTTTCCTGACGCTGCCGGATCTGCTCAGCAGAAGGCTCACGACAAGTTGTTGGGCACGCGCCCAATGAGCACTAGAGAGCTAAGCAGCTAGATCGCAACATCAAAACACTCCCGCCTTCGAGGGGTGTCGTGGAAAGCGATGTACATTATCAGCTTAGGCCAGCATTCGCACTGTTGCTGTGTATGCGCATGTGAGCCTAGGCTTCCTTCCATAATTTGCAAAATGTGGTACGACCAGCCCAGCAAGTAAGACACGCGAATGTGAATCATTTCACCTTCAGCCCGCTTTCTGTTCGTGTGAGTGCTTGTCGCTGAGGTGGACGCATTGGGCCTGGCCAGTTGCGATTTGCAGTGTTGGCAGCTGCCAGTCCAATGAGGTTCGCTTTCTCAATCGCAATAGCCGACTCTAAGTCGACCCTACATCTGTGGAAGCCTTATCCTACGATGGTCTGACAACTCTTGCCCAACCTCCACCGTCTCTGCCACCCCAAGTCAGGATGGTCCCGTCACCTGTCAATTTTTGGCCCTCAGTGGTGTGGTTGGGAGGGCGGCAACGTAGGCTGCAGGAATCCCTCTTCCGCCCTGCCGAGCGACGCTTCACCGCCGCAAAGGCCAGCCGCGTGGCAAAAAGGCGAAGGACACCACCCTGGCAAAGACTTCCCATGTTCACACGACCGGGACTTCGTGCAGACACAAGCAAAGCCGCCCAGAAAGTGTAGTTCAGCTTCCCTTTGCAACTATTCTCTGTTGATGGAAAAATTCTCGACGCCGCAAGTGCATGAGGCAGTGCCAGTGCCTGAAGCTGTGGGCTACAGGAGCCGGAGTCACCTCCACTCGCCTCAACTCCCAGCACTAGAAGCTGGAAGTCTCTGTCTCCATGTCTATACTTGCTGCTGCTTGGCAAAAACAACACTTCCTCTGCACGTGTCCTGCAAAGCCAGTGAGACCAGAGAGACTCAATTCACAGCTTCGAGTCTCTTGCCAAGCGACCGGGCTGCCCCAGGTCACTACCGAGCCGTCGTGCCGTAAAGCCGCGAAGGCATGGCGTGTGCCGCAGATGTGATAGATGCCTTGCAACCTCAGAGCGAGAGCTCGTCTTCGTCTCAGATGCGAACCGATATCCAGGTGTTTCAGTCGAAGTTAAAGGGAAGATTGACATCAACGTAGAAAGTCTTACGAGCAGGATACAAACAGATGGTGAAAGACAGACATGAGAGACAGCGCACAAAAGAGCTATGGAAGTCATGGACTCCTGGGTTACTTTACGATCTGTGGCAAAGTCTGGGTCTTGTTGTTAGAACGGGGGTTCGCGCGAAAGCAAAGGTGCGACAGTTTCTTTGCCAGTGGAAGCCTGATGTCTCTAAATGCCGAACATTGACCCCACAAAACAAGTAAGCTTGGTTTATGGATGTTTATGGCTTATGGAGGCTTCCTTAATCTTCCTCGACAGCCGCACCGCATCTCTGCCATGCTCGGCAGGGGGGGGATTGGCCGAGACAGAGGGAGTGAAACAACGATAACAGCATATGATATGCAGCGAGGACAATGGAGAAGCACAGCAGATAGCCGGGCCGAAGCAGAAATCTGCAGCTTTCACTTTCTGGACTGGGACCGCGTTCAACATTGCATCCCCAACGAAGTTCGCTCACACTGGCCGGCTGCTTCCACGCAGCTGTGAGGACACTGCGCTGCAGTCGCCGCCAGAATCCTGAACAGGGTCTGCATGAAGCGACGCACATTCCAGGCATGCGCCAGAGGAAAAGTGTAGCTCACGTCTCCTTCGCCCCCCAACAGTTTACACGCCCGTCACGTCCTGAGTGGTGCAAACATGACGTCAACTTGTGGCAAAACTGGCAAGCACCATGCCACAGCAAGTAGGTCAAGCAGCGGGTGAGGGCAGCAAACGCGTGGTCCGTGCAGAAGATTCGGTCCACCTCTGAACCCGGTGCCATGATGACGTGCTGCATGCTCTGCTCCACAGCAGCTCTCCACAGCAGCTCTCACGTGACACAACTTGGGGAAGATTTGTCAAGTCCGCAATTCAAGCTGGCCGAGCATGCCCCAGCATCCGACCTCACCCCGGTCCTCCGGGCGTGCCAGAATGTCTCCTGGCTGTAACTGCTGCTGTTAAATCATCCGCGAAGCACGTCCGAACATGATGCATCATAGAAAAAATTATCTGTGACCCAGATGTCGCTGCCGTGGCAAGTGGTGGCCTCCATCCGACTCCAAGCCCCAGGAGATCACATTGCCGCTTTCTTTGAGGGCTGTGAAGGCCTCTCCAAACCACAGAGACCGCGAGCAGAGCTGCACGACTGCAAGACCCGTTTGGAATGCCGACGTCGTCACCTGTGATGTCGCGTAGATCTTGAGGACCTTGGATCTCAGCTGCGCCTGCAAGGAGCTCTAAGTAGCTCGGGTCTATCTCGGCGTCAGACCGCACAGAATGCAGATGAATGCAGTATGCAGCTGGGTGAAACCTCGCCTGGACTTGGCGTGTGGAGCCGCCGCCCTGGGTTCGGGGCGGGTTTGTTGATTTGGGCGGAACCGTCAATTCGGGGATTCTGGAACCAGCCAGATCTCTTGGAGAATTGCAGTCGCAGATAAATTGGCTGGGGCCGATGATACAAACAGTTGCGTTGCTACCACATCAGCCACGCTCCTGATACTCTGATGCCAACCTTGGCATTCCAGGGAGGTGTGAGTGAGTCGTACTAAACGAAATCCTCTCTACGAGGAAGTGACTGTACAGCTGGGCCTGAGCCAGAAAGATGTAGTGACTCAGAATCTAGGTTTGCAGAACTTGTAACGACTTCACTTCAGCCAGGGCACGCTGGACAAACCCCAAGAGACAACCTCAGCTCAGCTTGAAGGCACGGCACTACGGGGCAAGAGGCTCTCAAACCGCGTCAAAATCGCCTTGCTGCCTCCTAGACGCAGAGCCGTTCTCCAGCACGACTGCGAATGCCACAGAATTTGAGCAAATCCTTGTCAGTTTTGCTGAGGTTGGTGCAGAGCTTCTAACATGACGGTTTGGTGGGCTTCGCAAACGACAGCCAAGGTCAGCACATCTTGATGCCTGGCAGAGACGAGCAGATCACGAATGCAAACAAACTTGTAACTGCAGATTCGATTGAGAGCGAAAGCAAGAAATCCCTGTGAACTGCTACTACATGCTACCAGCTACCACGTTTCAGGCAACTGTCACCCGGCAACTAAATCATGGGCGGTTCAACAATGCTTCCGCACAGATCCGCACAGTACCCCACCAAACCGTTACGAGTTACCAAACCGCACCGACCCTTCCAGAGCTTAGCGCCGAACCAAATCGCGCTGCAGCCGTTTGCCCCCGACCCATGTAGCACCGCGCAATGCTGGCTCCCTGAAAAACTTCACCCGCTCTTCCCTGCCCCTTCCACCCCAAGACACTCCCATTCAAGCGGCACCCTGCATCCACAACCGCTCCATCAGATCCCCACACCCCATCTATCGATTTAAGCAGTCATGCTAAGGGTGATCTGTCATCTGCCTTGCTTGAGCTTCGAGGCGACTGACGAGCAGTCTCCTCCCCGTGCCGGATCTCCCCAGGTTGCAACCGTCCCGTCCCGGCGGACCTGGCAGATGCATGGAAGCTGGACGATGTCTCGGCCGAGATGCGCAGCACTACATTACTGCAGCCGTTCATTCGGAGCAAAACAAGGCTGTCCTGTTGGGAACACCGCCCAAGAACCCCTGCTGCCAGGAAGCAGCCACAAAGGCGTGCTCGTTGGAGGCCAAGTAACTCACGTCACCTCACATCCTACACAAAGCAAAATAGTAGAAAAGGGAGGGAATGCGAAAACCTGAATCGACACGCAACTGTGAAAATATCTAAAGATTGCCGGAATTTGCTGGGACACACTGAAACACAACGACAAGCGAAGCCAATTGGAACAGTTGAAATATCTTGAACTCTCTCTCGCTCTTTCTCTCAGTCTCTCTCTCTACCAGGTAAGAGGAAAGGGGCGGACACCCCTTCCCGCGCACGCCTACGCGCACCTGCATGTCCTGGCAGGATTTTGAAATATCCCGGTGAGGGTTTGCCCCCACGTGCTCGGCTGTACAGCCCAGGAACAGCTGACAGGTTGAGGTTGTTCAAACGACATGAAAACGACTACACTGCATAAGGACCTACCCCCTCTCTCTCTCTCCCTCTTTCTTTCTCTAGGGCCTAAGGATCCTCTCGGAACTCGGAACCATCGAGAGCAATCCCCGAGCCAATGTAAACCGAAAGAAAGACAGAGGCCGTCAAGTCGATCAGGCCCAGGAGCGCTGAAGCTGATCGTAGACGTATCGGCTGTCACCTGCCGTCGTGGGCATTTCAGACACCCTTTCGGTTCCTGACTCTGGTACCTGACCTCCCGCCGCCGCATTGCCCCAGGTCACGACGTGGCCGTCGGCTTTCAGAGCCACGAAGGCACTGCCAGTATTGCAGATCTGCACGACACCCTGACGGGGGGTGAAAGATGAATTAACCTGTGCTTTGACAGTGGCGCACACCGAATCTCGCGTGTACTATGACATCACAAGCCACACGACGTGCTACAACTGTCTAGGTCTGGGGCCACATGATAACAAATCCAATCCTATGGCACAGCATGACACAACAGAACGAGTTCGGCGCTCACACTCGCACAATCCAGCCGAGGCATGTGGTTCGTGGTCTGCGAAGTGAAACTATCAATTGTCTAGTGAGCACGTCAAAACATCGCCCATGCGAAGCCACACCCTAATAAAGACAGTGGTCACGACGTGTTACACCTGTCTCGGTCCAGGGCCACATGATACCAAATCCGATCCTACCAGTATGGCACAGCACGAACAGAACGATTTATTGGGTTTCAGTACAAGTGCGGCGACTACGCGCTGCACCGTGGCTGAAAGCAACTCAGCCCCATCTTGTCTACGAAGCTATGTATGTCTCGGCTGGACGGGTCTCTCATAGCAAGCTCTAGCAAAGCACTGGCCGTGCAGCTGAAGGTCACTGTGAAGATGCTCGCGGACAGCAGCTGTGTCTGCGCCGTACGCTTGGTGCCCCCAGACCACCACACCTTATTGTGGACATCTTCATGGCACCTGCAGGCCTGCGGGGCCTGTGGGGCAGCTCAATGCAGCTCTGGTGGCCTCCTCCACGTCGCAGGGCAGCAAAGGCGCCGCGATTCCCCACAATGCGTGTCACCTCCACAAGCCTGATACAGACAAACTCACTCCTTGCCATCTCAGCAACTAACGGGTGACCTGAACAAAGCAAGTGTACCTTCGAGCCAGGGAGCTGCGATTCCACTGCAGAGCAGTCACCGCCTGCAAGGGGATCTCCCCAAGTCAGGACACCTCGGTCACAAAGGAATCGGTGATGCCAAATGCCACAACCAGCACGCGTCTGCCGTTCTTAAGCACTTGGTTCGAAGGCACGACCGTCGTGAAGCAACGCAGCAAAGGCTGTATCCGTGGACAGTATGGTTGCAACTTGACCTCAACTGAGACTGGGTGGTAAAGACACATTGATCTTGAGCTTTTTACCAGTTTAAGCGTCTTTTGTGGATCAGTTCTGTAGCACATCTGCCAGGCGACACTGGAAGAGATGTTGCACGAAGCGACTGTCGCCTCCGCCCTCCGGATCGCCCCAGGTCAAAATATCTCCATCCTCCGCTTCGTGGCTTTGGTGCCGGGGGATTCTGGCATAACTTGGGCACTCGAGCACCCAGGTAGACACCGAAAAATCAGAAGCCCACAGCCTGACAGCTGATTCCTCCGAGGCTCGGGATTGATGTAGGCAAAGGCTCCTGCAGTTGAAGAAAACTGTGCCCTCGCTGGTGCGACTGCTATGAAAACTGCAGCGTGGAGGTCACTATGATAAAGCGGGCCAGATATCACGAGACTACGTACATGCCAGGAAGTATCACGTGCCGAGGCTGCAAAAACAAAGCGTCCTCTGTTGGTGTACAGTCGCACTTCATCTGCCAGCTGAGCTGCCAGTATACCCTGCGGATGTGGGAGCAAGAAACCACGGCCACACTTTCTTGCATGTCAGCGCGCTGCAGATTGCGTGGAACACATGAAGTTACTGTGACGAGTTCATAGCCTGCCATTGCCTTGACCGGCAGAACTGCGCAAAACTGTGAGTCTGTGTGTATTCTCTCGACACTCTCTGGTCGCAGGTGGCCAAGAGCACTTGCAGTCAAGTGGCACCATCCTTCACGCCGGCCTCCGCTAAAGTCATGTGATCCAGAAGACAGCCGGTGTCAGAGATCAAGCTCGTCGCCACGACGCCTCGAAAGGCAAAAGCAGAGATCTGTAGCCCGCCGAGCCCCTCAGAGCTGCCGCCCTGGCCCAAAGCCACCGCGGCTTCAGCTTTCGCTTCTGACCTGAGCTTAGCAGAGCTCAGCGCTGGCCTTTCAGCTTCAGCACTCCAAGCCCTTGTATCTTCACACTGAACCTCTACCACAACTCACCAGCGTCATCCTGCTGCCTAGGCGCACTCTGGCATCGCACCGAATGGTGAGGTCAGCGCATTCCCCAGAAATCAGAACCTTGTTAAGGTGCACATGACACATCAGCGCTTCGACCTTTGCTGCACGCCGCAGGCTTTTCAGCATTTCAAGCGGGCTGCGACTTGGAGATGTAGCTGCTTCGTGTCCGACTTCCGCCGACGTTGCCCTGAAGGGCCACGAGCGACAGCCATCGGAAGCCATGGAAGTGGCGCAGCTGAGCAGCAGTGCGGCTACAAGCACAAAGTTGGCCACTGCTGTGGCTTAAAGGGGCGCGAGTATTCGCTGTGTTGCCTTGACCTGTCGGCACTTGTCACCCCCATCATGTCGGAGCTCAGGATGTATTACTACTAGAGTCGATGAAACGGCAATTGCTATTGAGCTCAGCTTCTGCATTTCATGCTGAAGCTACATGCCCAACAGGCGTCCTCAATGTCGTGCTGGCTGCATATGCCGCGGCATTAGGAACCCGATTCAACGGCTGATGGCAACGGCCCAGTGGCAGGATACGTCTGGCAAACCCAGATCGGGACGTGAAAAGCTCCTAGCAGTTTCCAGCATGACTTGGACAGAAGGCCCCGGCATTGTCTTGGCGCAATAATCCACCCTCCTGGAGATCTGGCGCCTGGTTTTTGAAACACAGCTCCACACTCCTGACAGGGTGTTTATGTAGCAGCTATGTCGAGCAGGGAGTGCCGGCTAAGCTTGGGACATCGAGCTGGTCAGTCAGCTGGGCCTCAATCACTGATGGAATCTGAGACGCTTATATCAGCCAGTAGCAAAAGACTCGCGCACGCAGTGCACACTCACCCACCAGTCATGCAATCTGTCTTGGATGCAACCTATACTTGCCGTTCACTGCCTGCACCTTTCCCTGTGGGGGCATTTGATGCAAAGAAGTGCCAGCAAGCCGAGCATCCTTGCCATCTGCATGTTTTCCCGTGGAGTCACAACTTTGGTGCTCTCATTTAAACAACGACAGAAGCAGCAATGGGTATGGGAGCAGCCTAGGCGGACAGGGATCCTTAGGAAGCCCCCGCGTAGCCGCCAGATTCATTACTGGGCTTCTCAAGAAGCTCCTTGAAGCGTCTCACGGTTTCCATAGCCTGGGCTTCTCGAGAACTCTAACCCTGAGTGCAGCGTGCGGTGCGAAGCTGCCCTGGCATAGGTAAGCACTACGTGCCTTGTCGAAGGACTTGATGCACGATTTGGGCCGAGGAACATGCGGCTGCACCATGTCGAAGAGCGCCTGACCTGAACTCGGGAGAGCTAAATTGCTCTGATACACACGCACGCACACCCACCCACACACACACACACACACATATATATATATACACACACACTTACTTACACTTACACTTAGGCATCCATCACGCAGCCGCTGACCTGTCTGTCTATCGAACCCTGCTCGATGTAATCGTGAAAGCATGAAACTTTCGGGGTTCCGGTACCAATCTGGACTCAAGGCTCATCAGTTGTTAAGCTGTTTTCTGTTGAATACTGTACAGAGGCAGCTAGCTCCAATATACAAGACACTCAGCAACAACGATATCGACCCCAGGTTTGTGGGGCTTAGCCTGGTTGCCATTCTTCAGACATTTGTATGTATCGATTCCAGGTTTCCGGCTTGTCCTGGTTGCCATTGCAGATGCAGGTACGCTGGGATGATAAGTCCAAATATCCTGCGGTTACCATAGGGAGCTTCGTTGGGCAGAGCGCCATGGGCCTCCCCTTCCCCCCCCTGCAATTCTGCACGAATGGAATGACTCTTGGTAGCAAAGTTCTACACACATACACACACACACACAATCCGCGGCTCTGCCACGAGCACGGCGCCACTATAGTGTCAAGCACCTCCAAACAAACATAAACAAACATTAGCTCAGGGAGCTGAACTGACCGAGGAAGGTCAAGTTGGTGCATTCGCTGCTCTCGCTAGTCGCCTCCATGATGTAGCCTCCAGGCTCAATGACTTGGAGAGGCGGTTTCGGAAAAGCCTAACATCCTGCCATCGATGCTCTACCAGCAGGTGTCATGTTGACTTAACATGGCAAACAATCGCATTATACTGTGCGAGTTCGGCAAGTGCACCTGATGGTAAGACTTCTGTCCGCTGGAGATCATCCCGGGGTGGAAAACGCTTGTCGGATCGCACGCTCCGCGAGCAGAGGATGAACACATTCTGGTCAGGCTTCTCCTGCCCATAACGATTTCTGAAACTGCTCAGCCCTCTGCCACCTGTGTTACAAGTGCATTGCAAGGGTCCGGGCATCGCATGTGATAGTGGCGGCATACTGTAGCTCGCACAGACAGGAATCAATGCCGCAGCCAGGCAAATTTTGGAAGACTTCGCTCCTCGTAAGCGCGCAAGACAAGGAGTTCCTGCTTCGGCCTTTTGGTGGGACTCGTGTCATTGGGCGGTGGCGCCATGACCATCCGAACCTGGGCATTTCCTACCAAGATTGTCAACTACATCACCGTTCCTTTCAATTTTCTGAAGTTTCTCGTTTCAGCACTCACAACTCGGACAAGCCTGGCGAGGTTGCTGCTTTGGGTGACAGCACATGGTGTCAGGGTCTGGGGGAGCGCAAGCGCAGGGGGACATTCCACACCAAGCGTGTCGTGCCGGGGTCCTGAAATGTGGCAAGTTACAGTTAAAGGTCGGGAACACGTCTAGGTTGGTAGCTCGTGGCTCCCGTCAGGTTTCATGTCCTGCTGGGGGAAGCTGAGGGCAGCGCAAGGTCTGCGGAGTTGCGACAGCAAAGGATGACTTCAGCTTCGGTACAGTTGACGTCGAACTCCATCCTGGTTAGGGAACATGTGCCAAAAATGCGCGTGCTGCTCGATCAACATGCAACTTCAATTTCGCAATACTTGACCGTCTCCCCCTGTGCAACTTACACTTTTAGACCGTTCGTTGGACAGCACAGGCCGCCATGGTGCTATGTATGTCTTACCACGATTGGCAAGAGCGCCTGCTGTTGGCATCCTTCAGCAGCCGGAAACAGTCCTGACATCTTCCCAGCACACTTGCAGTACAGGCTGTCAGGGTGGGTGCATTTGTTAAAGCATTAAAGCAGCAACCTTTCGATCAGACATGCGGCGGATGGTGATCTCTTGATAGTCGCCTGTGTCTCAAATGACTGGCTTGTGTCTGCGATTGCTGTGAAATCGCAGGCCTTGACTTTCAGGCGCGAAACGGAGGAAGTGTTTCGTAATCCGAACTCCACCCAGGCTTCGACGCCTGTGGCTTGGGAATGCAAGGGGGTTCGAACGCCAAAGCAACATCGCGTCTAGACGAACTAGCCTCGAATCCGGTGGTGATTTTCAGGTCACCCGACGGCCAAACAAGATGGAGATTTCGGCCTTCTGTGGTGGTGATGAGGCGCTCCCAGCGAAGCGTGGCGTTATCGTTCAGGCAAAGAATACACGAGAGGCACTGCACAGCCACCTCGCAAATGCACAGCAGCGGAGCCAAACCAAGCAATGACTGTTTCAAGCTATTCCGAGCTGGCCTGCTGTGCCTTCTCACTTTCCGGATCAAAGTCAACGCTGAACCTGCAGCCGCAGATGAGCCTCAACCTAGGACCCCAAAGATACACCCGAAATCTCAGTCGAGGTACTGGTGGCACGATGACTCGAAGGAAGGTTGTGACCTGTCACTGTCTGGCTCCAAGATTAGCTCTCCCTTTCTCTCCGTCGTGCCATCCTCAAGGGTCTCGGCAAGGGCACGTCTGGTATTCTAGCCTGCCGTTACGTGCCCCTGCGTGCCCCAAATTGGGCTACACCCGATTATGGCAGGGACGCGCTTCGAGAAGCCCCTTGTAAAGACGCAGTCGGAAACATTAGGAAACCAGCAAAGCAAACACAGCATTGCAGATCCTTATCCTGCCAAGAACGACGGAAAACACGAGGGACAAGGTCGATTTCTAAACCCGACCAGACCAGATATCTTATCAGGAAGGCTCAATCAGCTCGGAGTTCGCAGCTACATCATTTTTCTCTCGCACGGAGGGTCATCCTACAGCTCTGCCATGAACTCGCTCCGATCCTCCGTTGTCCTTGGCCTTGCCGAGGAAAGCTCTTCCTCGGCCGTGCCGCGCAACTAGATCGCATCAGCTGGTAACATGATGGGTGATTGTCATGATGTTTCTTCGCAGGTGTTCTTTTGCTCGCCACTCGCCACGCGCCCTATCGTCGGCTACCTCACTCCTGTCCTGGCAGAGACCGGATGATGTCGGAGTCACCTGGACATCACATTCGAAGAGCAACTTGGTAGGGAGCCAGCTGAACGCTTGTGCGCTCTGACAACCTTAAAGCTCAGACGATTCTGAACCCTCCCTGCCTGGATCTGTGATGGACAAGCAGCTCACACGATAGTAACGTCCGCAAGCCGTACCAAGCTCGTTGTTGTCGCCATGGAAGTGATGGACGCCAGTTTTAGCCAGCATAGCCTCAGAGGCTGCAGCATGCATGCCGGTTTGCGCGGCGTTCTGTAAGGTCAGCCTGATTTTAGCTCGGACTCATTCTCTCGAAGTTTCGGGAGTCGCTAAACTGAACAAGTCAAGGTGGCATAGTATTCAATCTCGCTCTTGCGCAGGGCCGGGCAGTTGTTGGAGATCCTGAGCTTCGACTTGGGCAGCAGCCAGGTCTCTCGACGCAAGCAGCAGGCCAGTACAAGCGATGCGAGCAGGGCTGAACCACATGCATCAGCAGCTCGGCCCTACATACTGGCGACCCCCCTGCTGTGCCAAGTACATGCTGCCAGGAAACAGCACCAGCTTCGACTTTCCTTGCCTCAGGGTCTTCAGCGTCGTTTTGTAGCCCAAGCTGTACCTGAATGACGACAGACGAAACACTAACAACACCCAGCCGCTCAGTCCAATCAACTTCCAGCGAAAAAACGCCTCGGAAGCACTGCAGGCATCGCAATTTCTCGCCAAGGCACTTCCCACTCTTCATCACCAACTGCAACCGGGCATTGATGGAGTCGGCGGACTTGGATGCCTTCGACTGCTTCTTGGTGCTCGACATAGCTATGAGGCTCTAGCGCGGGTGTGAAACGCGCTGGCAAGCGAAGAACACGAGGTCCTTTTGGTCGAGCCGAAAGGGGCCATCCACGTCAAGTTGCACAGCATCCTACTGGGAGTGTACAGGGGCAACATACTGAGTAGGTGTGCCGCGTAGAAAATCGAATACATAAGTTGATACCGTAGACCGACAAGATGCTGCAAATTGCTTGAATGTGGCAACTTACGTGGGGCTGCCTCTCCACCGTTCCGCCAAGGCTCGGGATAGCGGAATGCAGTCTCGTGCCGCCAGTAGTCTAGCAGCATGCGTAGGAGGCGCGGCATATCAGGCTGAGGTATCCATCCTTTCAGGGACGATACCCAACCATCCAAACGAGCAGAAGGGAAATGGAGCTTCTATGAACGGCAAGAAAAATGTGCAGTATGACCCAGCAAAGGCACCAGTGAGCTCCTGGACCCGGCTAATATCTGCCATGACGATTCTCTCATCATAGGCCCGGAGGCGCGAGACATCCATCTCTAAGCGCAGAGTAAACGGATCGCCTGATTGATTTTCTGGACTCCATGAAGGGCTTAGCAGCACCAACTCATTGAGGAGCTGCTGCATGCTGTAGGAAACATTCGAGCCCAGATTCACCACGGTGTTGCTGGGAGCAACTTCTGCCAGGCAAACGACCACAGGAGCTGAGTCGACGATATCAGTAATGTCACGTCTAGTCGACAAGTCCCCGTGGCGTAGCACGGGTGGGGAGAGAAGGCCCCGCTCCACCATAGCGACCTGCCTTGCAAAATCATGCAACGCAAGGGCCTCCACACCGCGAGGTGCTAAATGGATGAAGAACCGAGGAACGATAACGTGCAGGCCATGTGCACGAGAATATGACAAAGCAAGAAGTTCGCTGGCTGCTTTGCTGACCCCGTATGGTGACACTGGCTTCATGGCTGCCTCCTCAGGCACGGGGCCATCCCAGTCCTCTGTTGAGGCACCATACACGGTCGAAGAGCCTGCGATCACAACTCGGGTGCTCTTCATTTTCAGCTGACGTGCTGCTTCCAGTATGTGGAGTGTGCTCATCATGTTCGTCGACAATGTCTCGGCTGGCTGGTCAAAAGACAAGCTGTTGAATGCTTGCGCTGCGAAGTGAAAGATGTAGTCCGGCTTCACTTGCTCCATTAGTCGTAAAACCCGCCAGGGGTCGGTAAGCTCAGCAGTTAAAATTTCAATCTTGGCTTGGAACGTTGCAAGATTTCGAATGTTGCTGCGTGGTCTCACCACGCCATATACTTTGTAGCCACGGCCCAGCAGCGCTTCTGCCACATGGCTTCCCAGCATTCCCGTGATTCCGGTAACCAGGGCCTTCTTGCCATTTCCATGCAGAGTATGACAAGGAGACCAGGCTTCGAAGTGGGTTTTCCGCTCCTTTTCCTCTGCACTCGAAACGGTCCAAAGCAGCCAAAGCGTCCAATGTTTCCACCGTGCCATGCTGGCGACGCGGCTTTGCGCAGTTGTGAGGACTACCTCTGGCTCCTTCTAAGTGCAGCCTCTGAAGAAGCTACCGAAATCCCCTGTCGAAACGGTCTGACCCTGACACCGGCGCACAAAACAGTAAGGACATCGAGGCTCAAGTAACCAAGCACCAATCATTCGCAGAGGGGATCCGAGTGCTGGCCTCTTCCCGTCCATCCGCCGAAACTCACGGAAGTCTTGCCGGGCAATTGCTTTCCGGTACTCCTGGTCCTTCCGCCGCAGCAGGCCGTGCACTCTTCTTCACACCAGACTTTGGAAGGCATTCAAACGGTCCATCTGCAGTGACAGCTCGCATATTGCACCGTAGTGGTTACAGGCAAGGCATGCGTGGCGATTGATGTCCTGCTCCATGGTACCGGGAACCACGTCTGTGACGTGCCTCGTGAGCCTTAGAGACACCAGAGTTGCATTGCGCTTCTCATCGAGTCGGAATCAGAGGTTACAAGGCAATTGAGTAAAAGATTGCTCCGCTCTGTGCCATTCTGCACTCAGACGTGTATGGTTTGCCTGCAGAATGCAGTGGAGGTGCGGCTCATGAAATGGGCCACGCATCACAGCGAAATTCATGTAGCCCTCGTTAACCTACCAGTGTGGCTGCCCGCATGAAGCCACAGCTATGAAAGCCACAACAGTCTGGCCTCCATGGGTACATCTTGCGTGCTGGCCGAATTAGAAGTGACCCGGACTTTTACTTCGATGCTTGAGGGAAAGACTCGCGTCACCGAGGCCGTCACAAGCACCTGGGTTGGTCGTGACATGTGGAATTGACTTGCCTCGGAAAGGCGCAGAGACTGGCAGAGACAATGTACATTCCGAGAATTGTTGCTGGGAGACTCGGTCGCCAAGCCGGCTTGGTGCTTTGAAGTGCACCTGAGCGGCCAGTTTACCCAACAAGATAGAGCCTTTCACTGACCCCACTCTTCAGCCCAGCGACGGTATCCACGCTTACAGGCTGCAGGAACGCATCCTTCCAGCTAGGCACAGTCCAACATGGCCAGAACAAAAGGCACAACAAGAGGCTTCACTGGCGGCTTTGCTGCAGCTTTGCCAGGCTTCTTTGACTATCCTTCCTTGAGCTGCTCCACTTGGAGCCGATCCACACCTACTCGGCTCAGCTCTGCACGGCAACACAACTGTACGCCGACATGTCCGCACATGCTAGTAAGCTAGTACCGGGTAGAACTGTCAAAATAAGCCCCTGCCTCCAACGCCAAGGGGTGGGCGGCCGTCATCAGCACCATCTTTGGGCGCACAGGACATCCTCCCGTGCAGGCACTCATGCGAAGCTCACAAAATCTCACAAAGCGGCTCGGCCTGAGGTGCAGCCAAACAACCGTCTTCGCTCCCTTGACCTGCAGTCTCCTCTTCGCCCACAGATGAAAGTGCTCTGTTCAGGCCAGCTGCCATCCATGCCATAATCTGCCCGCCGAAGGTGTTGCCCATGTGGTTGGTATGCGTTGGCAATACCTGCACGCTCCGAACCATCGAACGCTGTGCTTACAGAGTGCAACCGCGCTTCCTGCGGTGGATGAGCACCAAACTTCACCGAAACCGTTGCCAATGACGGCCCAGGAGCAAGCTCCGTGAAGGTCAGAGCTGAGCCTCTACACAATGTTGGGAAAGCGTGGGGGCGTGGGTGTCGACGAGGATTTAGATGTGTTGCATAACGTTGCAAGTTCAGGCATGTCTGCCCCTGTGCGTGCGTGTACTTGTGTCGGTGTGCGTGTGCGCCTGCACATGCGTGCATGCATCCGTGCATACCGCACCACGTGGTGTAGCGCCTCGGAACACCAACTTGCCTGCAAAGTCTGCCGTACACACTCCGGATTCGTGCAACTATCAGAACTGAAAGGCTCCGCCCGACTTCACCGGCATTTAAGCAGCAGCCCATGCACATGGAACGAAAGGTTCTGCCTCCATGAAGTGGCGACAAGTTGACGGTGTGCTCGGCTTCCGACTCCTTCGGGGCAAGGGCGCCCCCATCTTTCGAAGGCGAGTCTGCCGGGGTTAACCCGTGCCTGTACAAGTGTAAATTCAACCCGGTCTAGCCTCTAGCCGAAATAACTCTCCGTCCGTTCATCCTGCTCATTGCTCCCTCGACGCAGTCAGTGACAGCACTGCTTTTCTGCAGCTTTGGGGAAAGGCCCTCGTGAGCCTTGCGGCTCAAAGGCCGTAGTCGTTCTTTGGGCAGGTCACCGGCGGATGGCATGACTTCTTGTGGCACGTTGAACTCAAGGCTGCTAACAGAAACGTACATCTCTGAATCAAAATCAAAAGATGCTCCGGCAGCAAGCTCGCACTTGTGTGGTCCGGTGTTCCTTGGTCATCTCGGCGACGCGCTTCTCGCGGTTCTTCCGGAAGTTCCTGTCGCGAGGTGCCCGCATCCATGAGATGTTGCATCTTTGAGGTTCCACGGGTGACTGCACATGATCCACCGGCCTACGCCGCTCCGCCAAGCTGTACTCCAGATGCTCCTACTAATCCGTTGCAACTCTGACGGAATAGAGATATAGGTATCGTTTTTTTGTACGGCTGCGGGAAGCGCTTTCGTTCGAAATGCCAAGATCTGTAACAATACGCGAAGAACTGCCACATATATCACTAAAAAGCGTCCAAGCTGCAACGAGAAATCCTGAATGAGCTTCCTGGATTCCTTGAGTCTGCGCGCTCCAATCCCGCCTTTCCCAATATGAGATATCTGAGTCAGTTCTCCTCCGCCGTAATCGGAACCAGCTCCGGGACTTCGACCTTGGTGTTGCTGGCCTGGACGTGATGACAAGGATGACCCTGCACACACGTGAGCCAGAACGCTCTAAACAAGCAGTCTTTTGTTGCAGACCGATAGCATGTGCTCATGATTCATGGTGAGTCCGTGCTGTCGTTCCCCTTGCAGTTTCGGTGTGGCTCCTCCTAGTTAGAATCGACATGCAGTGAGCGAAGCAGAGGAGGTGACATATCTATATTGACAGGCCTCCCATTGACTCCGATGCCCGGGCGCCTTCTCTTCGTCGGTCTTCAAGACTACGTACATGAAGTATGCGCTGCCAACCTCGATGCCCAGCGCATCCGGCGCATACGGTAATACAAGACCAAGGCCTAGGGTACAACTTGATGCCAGGCAATTTCAGTGCAAAGATGTGCATGCAAGCGGCGAAACGCAGCGTACCTCAGTCAAGGGCCAAAAACAGACAGCATGTAACAAACACGAGCGCAGAAGAAATAGCGACTTATGATTGTTCAAACTTCGAATGTCCTACTTAAATGAAACACCTGGTTGGATACTCAACGGCAACATAGTGTGGGATGAACTACAGCATGCTTGAAGGGCAAGGCTTGCAGAGAAGTGCAAGTGGCTTCTTTAAAAACACACATGTTCTCACTCGTAAGTATAATTTTTCAATCTTGCGTTTTTTGCTTGTGCACGTCGCTGAGCTTTGCTGCCTTGCTTTCTAAAATTGCTTTGGTACCGAGGGCGCCGGTGGGAACACTGTCGGGTGGGTACTTCTGAGGGCTGGCGCTCAAGGGGATACTGGATGCTCGTGGGCAATCTGCAGGATGCTCTGGGTAGACTCTCCAGTGATGCTCTGCAGGAATGAGTACAGCACAATAAAGAGAGCGACGAGGGGGCCCACACATCAAACGATCCCCCACTGTTGGTGGGGAATGAAAATCAGGAAGCAACCTGCACGATGACAGCAGCAGGCCCTAACGGCCCAACGCGTATCCTGCCATGGTCATAGTCAAAGCAAAGGGCCTGAGTGCACGTGGGCCACAGAGATTCGGACGACCACCTTCATCAGCAGGAAACCAAGCTAAACCATCGTGATTCCATAGCAGCATACAGTGCAGCTACGAAGGCGGCCTCCATTGAGCTGCCGAAGGCCCGGGTCACCTGCCGGCGCGGCAGGAAAAAATGGTGAGGACCTAGCGATAGCCGCAAAGCTTTGCGAACAGTTCGGGCCTTTCCCTCCAGGATGCAGCGCTCTCCTTCGAAGCAAAGCGAAGCGAGCTTTCGGAGGGAGCTGCAGAAGCTCCTCGCAGGAGGAGCTCAAAGGCGGTGTCCGTAAAGTCCAAGTCATCCATGACCTGTCGCTGTCACAGGCGCGGTCTGTGTCCCGCTTCGAGACTGGCAGACCTTTTCGACTTAGGGCACGGCCAAGGTCACGGCTGAGCGCCTGCAATGCCCTGAGCGGATTCAGAAATCACATTGGACATTTCCATTCTTAGTGGCTCCATGAGTCTCCGCTTGAATTTGAGCACGGCGGCGCTCCGCTGCCAGGCAGCTCGCCGCATCCATCCACCTCGGCTCGGCCACTCTGCCACCACACCCGCCGCTCTTGGCGCAGCACATCTGTTGCAGGCACAGCATGGTGTCTTCGGGCTAATGTCTCATTGACTTCAAACCGAACCACGGGACACGAGGGGACACCATGTGCACCGCTCACTTCAGCACGCCCTTCCGCGCCAGCATGCAGTGTGGCGTGGCATGACGGTGTGCTGCGTCAGCAAGCGACTAATGAATTGTAGTTAGCCTACAAACCAGCAAAAAGGCCACACGTAGCTCACACAGACAAGCGGCTGAGATTCTGAAACTAAGCCCGCCTCATGGGATCTTAACTACTCGTAACACACCGAAATCTGAGCGGCTCCAGCAGATATCCGAGGCTGAGGATGTTCTGCGAATCACACACGGCGCCATCAATCTCCTGCAGCTGCGGAATGTATCAGAGCAGTGGATGCTCCCCAGACTTGCTTAAAAGACTTCACTGCTTGATTTGAGCTGGTTGGTCCTTCAGGAGCGTTACGACGCTGTCTACCGCTAACTGCTTGCGGCCTCAGTGATGACATACGTTTGAAATGGCCTGCGGACCTCTAGTCGAACTTTGCCAAGACGCTTTCCGGCTTGGCCGGGTCCACAGCCTTCACTTTTTGGGATGATACATTCCCCATGGCTCGATGAGGCGACAGGAGCTCGCTGCTCGAAGCCGAAGCTTTTGATCTTCTGTTTGTGGACTTGCGTCTTGTACGTAGGTCATGGCTATAGTTACAGCCGTGGTGCTAGATGACTACATGTTGCCATGGATTGCAACTAAAGACTGGCTCCACATAGTGCCTGAATATAGATGGGCCTTAGGTCCTTAGGCGGGTCATCATGCACAAGGATCGCAACGAATGGCTGCAGGCTTGAGGGCCAGAAATCTCTCGATCTCTGCATTCAACGCGCCGGTCCGCGACATGCCAGTGCATGCGCAGAACTGCCAAGTGCAGCCCCGGCCCCGATCTGGCTTGGGCATGGGCAGGGCCGGCTTCCATCATGTCCTGGTCTCGTATTTGCTGCATCTTCCCACTCCGTCTGCCGAGACTTTGCACAGGGTATATGATATATGCATCACCAAGTCAGGGGCCACGCGACGAGAGATGGTCATGTAGAACCCGAGCAACACCTGACGAAAAGGAAGATGTAGATAGACATACAGACAGACAGACAGCCGGACAGGAAGACAAACAGACCGACACACACACACCAACGCCATCAGACCACAACACAGCATACCATTGCCGTACGCCATGCCCACACCAGACCATGCTGCATCGAGAGAGAGAGAGAGAGAGAGAGAGAGAGAGAGAGAGAGCGTGTGTGTGTGTGTGTATGTATATATATATATACTACAGAGGTAAACATGCATATGTACAAATATATCTACATATATATATATGTATGTATATATGCACATACAGAGAGAGGGAGAGAGATCATTGTGTGTGCATATGTACATTTGTACGTACATATGTAAGCATGTAAGCATGTAAGCCTGTATGTGTGCATGTATGCATGTATGTATGTATGTATGTATGTATGTAAACATGTAAGTAAGTAAGTAAGTAAGTAAGTAAGTAAGTAAGTAAGTAAGTAAGGAAGTAAGCAAGCAAGCAAGCAAGCAAGCAAGCAAGCAAGCAAGCAAGTAAGTAAGTAAGTAAAGTAAGTAAGTAAAGTAAGTAAGTAAAGTAAGTAAGGAAGTAAGGAAGTAAGGAAGTA
>CAJNJA010060553.1:0-23695 GCA_905231915.1 Symbiodinium necroappetens
CTCTACCCTCCTCTATTACCTGCCCTATTAAAACCTTACAGACTCCTCACCATCCCCACTTTGGTAGTAGCCTATCTTAACATAACACCACCCAAATCAGCCGTCAAATCCAAACTGGAACCGGCCCACACAGCGGGTGCCGCTGAAGTGGCCCAAGCTGAGCTCATGAAGACACTTCCCCAAACAAAAAATAGGTGACAAGCAAGTCTCCTGTTGGTATCACTTGTCACACTAATAAGAACAGATACTACACCTCCAAGGCAAAATGCCTGCGAGTCCAATCACTGCAGCTGACACATTGAACCCTGCATTTCCCACGTATTTCTCCCAACCCCCCCACCCTCTCAGAATAGGTGGCCCTGCGACCCGAAAATAGGTGCCGGTGGAGGTAACCCCCCCTGGTTGCCACAATTTTAAGGGGGGGGCCTTCATGTATCCGAACAGTTGCGCCATCGGCTGGCTATGACCGGTGCGTCGGTGTGTCAATGCGTGTATGAACGCAAAACAGATGTCGGACAAATGACACTGTCAAGCAGATCATCGCCCTAGGCGTGCGGAGTGCGTTGCATGTCTCGATATTCCAGGTATGTAGCATGTTGTCTAGATGTTTAAGAACGCCTTTGAAAGACCTGAAAACGCCTTGATAGCTGGACCTGCTGATGAGGGGATTGATGGTGCTGCTGATGAGGGCGTAGGTGTTCCTATACTCAATGTTCAGTGGGAGGATCCTGAAGAAGCGAATCCTGATGTTGAGCTTTCTTCCGCTGTCACCCGCGAGGCCACAACCGACTTTCCACAACCGATGGTGCAAAGTAGCGGGACTTGGCTGCAGAGCACAAGGAGGGTTGCATTCCGATCGGGCCAGCACGTGCCCAAAGCAAAACGGTCACTGAGACCATGTCTCCCGCTGCGCCACAGGCTCAGGACAGTCCGGAGGACTTCACCACTTTGGGTGCTCGCCGTCGATCGTCGAGAAAGGCCAATCGGGCCCAGGAGCGTACGCATCCTCAACTTTCTGAGTAGGCTGCGCATTTGTACAACAACCACTATGCCGGAGGAGATCCTTCCGGAAACGGGAGGGCCGAGAGTCTGAGTCTGATCGGCCGTTTCGAGGCCGTCATTCGTTTCTTGGGTCGGATTTGGCAGGCATCAATGTGCAGGCGCGAGTGTTGTTGAGTTGAATGCTCCAGCTTCTGCTGAGCATGGGTTTCTTCGGCCTAGCGACGGGCGTCGAGACCAGCGTTGAGACTGCGTCGAGTCGGAACGATGACTCTGAGCAGGGGGAGTAAGTTTTTCTGAAATGCTTGTCTTCTTGAAGGGTGGTGACATTAGAGAGAGTCAGCAGAAGGCGGGCCATTTGGTAAACATGAGTCTTTGTGAAAGCCTCTGGCGGTGCACGTGGGCGCGATCAAATGCTTGCGTTGCCAGCTCGGGTTGGGAAACACATTGTGGCGCGCTTGTAGATCGAACCCTGAGGATAAATCGTGTCGGGCATCTCGCATGTGCAAGACGGCTTTCGAGGGTAAGTTTGATCAGGGGAAGCATTCGTACTGTGCTTCGTGCATTCCCGGCTTTGTTGAAAAGTAGTTGTGTGCCTCTTGCGGGCGGCAGAGTGCGTCGCTCCGCGACCTTCGGCGGCGCCCCCGGGTCCACCGTTGAGATGCGAGTGACCCGTATTGACCCGTTTTTGTAAGGGGAACACCAGTGTGTCGTCGCAGCACAGTGTGGTGGTGGCCCCGTAAACAACGAGGGCGAGGCGGCGGCGGTCGTGGTGGGGCAGTAGCGGCTGTAGCAAACAGGCAGGGGCAGGCGCCAGCGACGCCTCAAAGCGATTTGCATCGCTTGGCGAGATGAGGCCTGCCTCGTCGCAGGGTATGGCAAAGAGATGCAATGAGCCATGCTCCGGCACGCGGAGCACACGATCGCGAGAGTGTACGGTAAGGGTCCTGGTGGGGGGTCGAGGAACATGCGCCATGTGGGGTGCCCAGTCGTTCCAGCCTTGGTCCTGCCACTTCCAGTCGTTGCATACCGGCCTCCCAAACTTAATTCCTAAGGTTCACCCTTTGGCGAGTGACGGCTAGCCGCATCGGGTCCACCTGCAGTCAAAAGCAGCGACAGCACTAAAGGAAGTGGCCACAGTGAGGAGCAAAGCCTCTGACTCGGATCCGCAAGATGGTCTCATGGGTGCCGATGCCTATGTCCCATGATAGGGATGACCGTGCGAAGAGGCAGCTTTGTATTGTTCTGAGCGTATTCCGTGGAAGTATCCTCCGCAAGGCAAGCTCGCCTCAGCTGGGACAGGGGGGGATGTCAAAGCCTTTGTGCCATGACCTGCCTGCCGGCTGTGTTCGCATGGTCCACGTCGCTCCTTTCTGCTTCGAAATGGATCATTGGGTTACCAGCTGCACACCGGTTTTCTTGCTGATCAATCTGGTGAGTTGTGCACGGGCAGCTCTCGAGCGAGCGATGTAAAAATGAGTGCTACCCGACTCCATGTGTTGTTGACCGACGCATCAAAGAAGGCCTTCATGCACATCGAGAGAGAAAACTTCCATTTCAGGATTCCGCGGCTGACTGCAAATGGGAGGCTGCGCCGAAGCGTGCAGCAGGCCTTGGAGACTCATGCCAAAAGAAAAAAGCTCATTTCAAAAAAAGAAAAAGGGAAGGGGCGACGCAGACGCCGCCCATGTACGGCACGTTGCCGCCCTGCATAGGGTGCTGGGCGGCCTCGGATTGCAGTCCGCGGAGACCGCGGCGCCTTCAGCTTACTCGGCCTGTTGAGCAGACGCGTTGCCTGCCTTAGGCGCGCGCCTGCCGCGGCGCGCGGTTGGCCAGCGACGTGCAGCTCCTCGAGACTGATCCGGCCTCTGAGGCTACTTGGCAAGATCAGCTGCCGAGCACACCATAGCCGCATCCCTCCTCCCTTTCCGACACCCAGCCACATGCGGTTGACGAACTGCTCGCTAATATTTTAGCACAAAGTTTTCGCTGATGCGGATGGGCTGTCAGAGTCCATGCGCAGTCGCTCTCCGGACCTATCCGGCCAGCGACTAGATCCGGAAAGGATCGCGCAACCTCTGACGATCGCCGCCGCCTGAATCTCGTGATCGCCCGGCAGGGCCCCATGTGGCAATGTGACCCCCCCATAACGTGTACAGTACGGGCCTCCCCCAACATTGCGCAACGGCGCAAGACGGTTCCTCGTTGTGGGTCGAGTTGGCTGCTGGTGGCCTGCAGTTGTCCGAAGTCGGGGGACGATGGCGTGAGGGAGCTCGGCAGCTGCCTCGGACCCGCGTCGCTGGCGGCGATGGGGTGTGTGCGGAGTGCCAGTCATGGCGTGGAGCCGCCGCCGGAAAAGCTCCTAGCATCTCCTAGCGCAGCGTCGGCGGTAGCACAGCAACAGAAGTCAACCAAAAAGGATACGACGGTGGCTGCGCCCATCCGTGCCCGATGAGCCACAGCAACAGGTCAAGCTCACTGTTGAGGTCCGGGCCAAGCCGACCCCATGCAGAGCTTTGCAGGGCATGTTGCACAGAGACCGAAAGCACGGTAGCGCCCAGGCCGAGATGGCTTCGGCATGCTGATCGTTCCTAGAGCTAGTGACGCCGTCGTCGGTACAGGAGCATTGCCGACATTCAAGGATGATGAGCGCGCCGTCCCTGGTAGCTGCAGCAGGCGGTGGGCACCCCTCGCGATCCCTCGCGCCTCAACAAAACATTGCCGAACCTGCCGCTGTTATGGAGCACGCGTCCCGACAGCTTCGCGAAATACCCTGATCTGTGCGAGATTTAGCGGATTGATTCGTACGGCTGAAGGTAGATTGTAAGGCTCGCAACGATTCTTGCGATAGCTTTGCACGGGATTGTAGCCCACGGGTCGGATCCGCAAGACGGGTTGGGGGAGGGGGCGGCAAGCCACAAATGGCAACGTAAAGTTGTTATAGCCCGGCTTGCTTCTGTTTCACTTAGAACGAACATGATCCAAGAAGTGATGCCCGGACATGCGAAAGCGCTTGATTTGTCAGGATTGTCATACGACAACCAGATAACAAGGCCGAGTGTCCCACCATTGGGCTTCCCAAGCGTCCCCACACATGCATATGCAAAGGCCCGGATTGGCACTGCGGTGCGGCACAAATATTACAGTTTTTGTGAACACACCCTTTTGCAATCTTTTGCATCTGTGTGTATCTTCGTGCAACGCGAGGTTCTGGTCCTCTTGCTCTGCGCCTACGCGGTGGCTACGGCATCTCGGCCGAAGGTTTGCCAGCAGTGCCGATTCCGTCCCTGGCGTCGGATGGCCGCACTGGCAACTCCAGCAAAAGTTCTTTGCATGCATTACACGCGTGCCCGTGCCCATGGCATACAGTGTTGGCAGCAGCCAAGGCGAACTTTGGCCAGATAAACCTTTGTTTACTTTGCGTTTGCAACTCAAACGTTGGTTACGTGCAGTACGGGGTTTGTATTTCATGAAAACTTCGGCTGAACATCGTATGCCAACATGACAAGTGCATTTCAAGCTGCGACACATCGCTGCTCATCTTCCTCCTCTTTCAAGCCACCGAGACCATGGATGAGCGAGCACCCCAAATTTACTGGACTCGGACCATCCCAGAAGTACAAACGGCCGCATCATGGAGTGCACCTACACACACGACGTCACAACAGCGATCAGCGCGCGGAGACTACGGTTGAATGTTTCGCTGTCCAACAGGCTATTCGGCCAATGACCCGTTATTCGGTCAGTCCAGCAAGCCCTGCGACGGTCCTGGAGCGATTTGGAGTGCCACGGAGTTGCATAAAAAATTGTTATGTTTTTGTTCACGCACCATGTTGCGACTGCAGAGAGCAAACGTCCGGCCGAACGGACGGGGCTTGGCGGCGAAACTGGGGCAGCGCATCGGGGCGGGAGCCGGCTCGGGGCGGGGGAGGGGGGGGGGGGCAGGGCGTCGGAAACGGGAGGCCCGATAGGCCCGACAGCGCCCAGCATCCCACATGCCGGCTGCAGCTCAAGCAGACAGGCTGCGTACCTTCCGCTGCGCAGCGACGGCGAGCACTGCGGACGAGCGTGCGACCCACATGCCGCAAGCTGCAGCACACACACGGTCGGGCTCAGCCTGGGCGCGGTGATCAGCAAGGAGCCGCAGGAAAGCGGCGGCTTCGCGCCCGAAATGCCCACCAACCTCGAAGCCTATTACGACCAGGCGGCATCGGCTCGACCGGAGCAGATCAGGATAAGTGCGGTGGCGATGCGACGGCCTGCTGTGTCAACGGACTGGGGTCGTTGGTCTGTCTGGAGGTGGGCCTCACCCGGTGGTGGTGGCAATGGTGGCATCCAAGGCGAGCTGGCAGCTTTGCCAAAGGGGAAGGCCGGTTGGCAAAGAGTCCGATGCGCCTGGAGTCAGTGACAAGAACAAAGGCGCATGCTGCCGCTCTTATCAAATCGGCAACATTGCGATCGTGGACCCACTCATGCTGGTTGTGTCGAAGCGCGTGCTTGCCAACCTCCGCCGTGCTTGTGAAGGGGCTGCCCCACATGCACGCACAAGGCGACAGGTGGCGACTGCAACTTCCATGCCGACGCCACTAGGCCGCAGCGACGCGCTAAGGGTCAAGGAAAGATACGTCTGGCGCCACTTTTTTTTCCGCAGCCTGCGTCAGCACTGTGCCGGCGTGTCCGCCGTGGGGCACAAGGCTCACCAACAAGGTTGACAGGGCCCATCAGCGTGGCGTCGATTACAAGCGCTGTAAGGGATTATGCGAATGGCGATCTGGTCTTGTATAGGGTGATTGGCTACATGGCCGACCGCCATGTATCAAGCGAGCCCCGCGTTTGGGCCAAGCACGTGGCAGTAAGCCGTTTGTGCTTCGCATTGTGTTCTTCAGAAAGCAAGCGGCAGGAGCGGTATTTGTTCTGCCCCTTGCAAGAAAACAGATCTTCCCCGAATGCGAGACTTGAGCTTTAGATTTAGCAGGCGTTGAAGCACGAGCAATGTTTCCGCCCCGTGGAAACACAGTCATGCTACTTTGGCTCGAACACAGCAGCTGAAAAGCAACAGGGAGGTTCAGTTTGAGGTAATCTGTGCAATGTGACAGCGTGAGCACAAAGGTGTCTTATCATCAACCCCACATGACGCAGCTGGCCTCTCCCGCAAAGACAGGCTTTGGCCAGATGCTTGAGAACACCAGCGCATTGAAACACCATGGCCAATGTACCCTCAAACGGATCGGGTATTGACAGTCAGCTAGTCTTGATCAATAACGCCAAGACCCGTGGTTCGCGCAAGTAGCTGAACTGCTGCGACGATGCATGAAATTCCACCACAGATCAACGCATCTTTGACAGATCACACCAAGACATGCACGAAATTGGCGACTGCCTCAAACGGGAAGCAGTCAGCAATCACGGGGATGGCACAAGCACGAGAATTCGAAATGCACCACAAAAGCTGCTCTCATGGCCTGGGGTGCCATGCACGGAGCATGCCTCTTGCCTCTCACAGCCGTCCCACCCTTACAGACTTTGTACGCAGACGGTCTGAGCCTGAAGTTGCAAGAGCATCAAATGTTCCCACACCTCGTCCAATTCTGAAGCATGCGGCGCTGCGAGCGGCCAGACATGCCACGATATGCACACGGAGCCTCGATGGTGAAGCGTGCCAAAACTCCGACCCAAATTTGAAAGGCTTTGCACCTCAACAAAAGTTGCCGGCTGCATGAAAAATATTCGACTTGATGAACAAGTTTGGGAGCCTGAGGTTCTTCTCGTCTTTCCAGCGCATAGCCACTGATGAGATCAATTAACGATCACCTTGCTGACTCCATGCATGGGCAGAAGCAAAAGAGTAACAGGAGTGCCGAAGGCCTTCGCAAAGCCGGCCATGCAGGTGACCGCATCAAGGATGCCACTTCACGCGGGTTCCAGTTTGACCTTTCTGCCGCACGTCAACATTAGCAGCATTAACATATTGATGCTGCACCGTGGAGTGTTGAGAAATCCGAGAGAAACACTTGTTCAGGCGGAAGGATGCCGTTGTCTTCTCCATGAAAGCCAGATGCCGGGCTCGAAGCTTTGCCAACGACCGACCTCTGTTCGACATCTCCTCGGCAGATCTGCACCACCACCCTAAGTCATCCGAAAGCCTCTGGGATGCGCTCCTGCGGACTGGGCCAGGAAATCTTGTCCAAGCCGTCCCCCACTGCTGCATGAGTTGGCAGAAAATCTGCCTGGCCAGGGCCAAAGCCTTCATGCGGCAGTGTCGGAGCATGCGGCTGCCTGCTGCAACACCGCAGGGGTTCAGCCTGTGTTTTCCTCACAGACACAGCTTTGCTGTGCGATCAGAGAAGGGTGAAATCCGGCTGAGCTTCACACAAGTGCTTGAGGCCGTGCGTCTGGCTGCAATCGTGGAAAAGTCGAAGCTATCACCTGCAGGACTTCTCGGGCCGTCTTTGCGCAAAGCCCTTGATGTTGTGGCACGAAGCTGATGCAGCTGCAGATGTGGCCTTCAGAAGAGACCCGCTGTGATACGACAGGATCTGGGACAGTCTGCACCGACCCTTGCAGCAGGCTCTGGACCAGGCAAATGATCTCAGAAAACGGCTGCATGCGTCCATGAGGTGTTCGACAGGTTTTGCGAACCTCGGCTATCAGGTTGTGAACATACACGTACCGTTTGTTGAAAGAGTCCGGCTGAAGTCATCGATGGTTGCTGCAGATGCCTGTGCGGCGGCCTGTTGACAAACGGCTGTCGTCCAAAACGAGACGGTTGATGCATCCTCTGCTCAGTCTCCTCCGATGAGGCCGTGTGGCGGTGCTGCGACGTCGCAAGCTTTCAAACAGCATTCGCCAACTCCTGCAAAAATTTGGTTGCAAAACCTGATCGCCTTTGCCTCCCTGTCAACATCGGGCTTTCGCACAGGTATTCTGTTTCAATTTCGGACTATAGACATGCAATCCCGCGTTCCCTCGCTTCGAGAAGAGACGTTTCCTCTCCGGCTATTCTCAAGAGTGCACAATCTGATGCGGCATCGGCGAGGCAGTTTGCCTGGCAGCCGAGCGCGTCACCTCCTCCACGGTGGGAGGGAAGGAGCCAAAAGCTACACGTCCACACAAGAGTGCATGTGAAGTCATGCAAGCCCGCGTTCCCTCGCTTCGAGAAGACATTTCCAGCACAGGCTGCGAAGCGCGCTCTTGCACTGGCCTGGCCCCTTCGACAGAATGAAGGCACTGAAAGAAGAAGTGTGCGGAAAGGATCTTCCTCCTGACCCGGTGCGGCAGCTCGGGCAGCACCGAAAAAGCAGCGGTCCCCTGCAGGTAGAACTCGAGAGTAGAAGCAGACCGTAGCCTCATCCTCCAGGAAGGTCGCAAATGCTCAGCCCTCTGTGGAAATCTACAATGGCGCTACCTCCGCGGACTGAGGCTGGGGTAAAAGTCCCAAACCTCCAGGTACACCCAGAACTCCAAGCAAACGGTCCCAACGACGACGGTAGACTGAACGGCTGCCAGGATACAGGAATTCTTTCGGCGCAAGCTTCCCCCAGACTCGCTGCAGGTAGGAGAAGATAAAGTCTTCGTTCAGCTTCATTTGCTGCAGCTTGGCCGCTCTCCTGCGACTTGTCGGCTTTCCTGTCGTCAAGTAAATGCAGCCGTGGCCGGGCTCAAGCAGATCCTCGGCAGTCACGAGATGTTCCCTCCGAGTTCGGAGCACTTCCGTGGCCTCGATATCCCGTAGAAAATCATCGCCATCGCAGCCATCCCAGAGTTATAGCAAGTCCTAACATGGCTTTCAACAGCACCTCGGGCATCGGCGCCCGGTGGCAAACGGGCTGAAGCTCCTCCCAGCGGCTCACCATATCCCAGGCGACGTTCATTTGAGGCCTCACAAGAGGGTGCACCTTTTCTGCAAATGAGCAAGCAGCTGGCGATAGTAGTTGCAGGGAAAGCCCGTTTCATAAAGCTCGTCTCCATAGTCGTGCAGCACCAAAGCCACGAGAAGAGGGCAGCCGAAAAGCTTGACGAGGGTCGACGCCGACAGCCTCTCGTGTAGCCAGCGTTTGTTGAAAACCTCCCACACAGACAAGCGCAGCTTCGCAGTCGAATGCTCGACCAGCTCGACTTCGAACAAAGTCCCGGCTCGAGGCTTCCTCCGAAGAGCGGGGCAGGATTCTTCGATTCTCCAACGCGTTCTGCTCCGTCGCAAACCGCTTCGCTCACACCACCCCATGGCCGAACGAACGGCTCCCTGCCCGACTGCGCCAGGCCAGGAGCTCACGAGCTCGCTTCGGAAAGTCCTCAGAGAGGCTCGTCCAGCTCGCCCCACGTCTCTTGGACCGGCCACGGAGCACCAGATGGTCGTGCCCTCCGTGGCAGAGATCAACCTGCCCAGTTAAACTGTGTTCGTCAGCACTCGCGTTTGCCTCTTCCATGGCACGCTAAAGGCGCAGCAGTCGAACTCCCAAAAGCCCAAGTCCCCGGAGGAGCGTTGCCTGAGAGTCCGGGCTTGCCTTCCGGATGTGCTGCAGACCTGATGGTTGGGGTGACAGCTGCCCCGGCTTTTAGAGACGAGGCCCTTGAGCTGAGAGGCAGCTCTTCTGAGGACACCTCTGGACCTAGGAAGCAGCATGAACTTGAGGTTGTTGAGCATGATTGTGTGCATGATTTGCGGCATGATTCTCTGGATGAGTCTTTGGGCACTTAAGGAGGGGCATTGCGCGGACAACCATCTCCTACGAAAGCAAGCCGCAATTGCGGCTACCGCGGCTGCCTGCAAGTGGGGATCGGTCAAATCTTGGCTTGGCCCGTGCTTCCAGTCGAAAAGCCCATACCCCTTGACTCCGGCAAACGGCTTTTACAATGCCACGGCTCCCCGCAAAGAGGCAATGCTAGCCAAGACCGCTTGGCCTATGCCTATAACTATAACACGTTCGGTGCCTGCGTTGGTCAGGCCACAGAACTGGCTGTCAATGCAAAGGCTGAAGAGATGTTCGAGCGGGGCAACCCTAGGATCCACAACCTTGGTCTTTAGGGGAATTCAAGGTTCTGCGGCTGCAAACAATCTGCTCAGACCGTGAGGACCTGCTGCCTGGGCTGAAGGAATCGTCTTGGGCACTGCAACTTGGACTTGAGCTGATGAGCTCCGCGACTTCGACGGTTTCATAGGGACCTGCTGCCTGAGCTGAAGCAGCTGGCTCACGCACTGCAACTTCGGTGGTTCGACACCGACCTGCGGCTTGAGCTGTAAAAGCTGACCTGGGCACTGCGATCTCACTGGCCTCCGACCCAATCAGATTCTTCTTCGGCCCAACTCTCTCGCGACTCCAAGCTTCTGCGACAAAGGAATCCCAGCCTGGATCTGGCTCGAGACGAGCCTCGAAAGAATATGCGGGCTCCCTTAGGCCCTGCATCTGCAACGGATCGAGGCCATTCTCCGAGAGAAAATCATCAAGGGGACAAAGGGAGCCTTTCTCTTCAGCAAGGAACCGGCAAAAGTCGAGCGGGATCAGCGGCGCTATGATACTCGAACGCCACATAAGCGTAGTAGGGATGCACCTCGAACAGCAAGCAAGCAGGCACCGCGCTTTGCCAACGAGGGTTGAGCCCATGAGACGAGGATTTGCTTTTTATGAGGCAGCCACAGCACACCCGAGTCCAGGCAGCTCGGCGGACGCTTTCGCTCCCTCATGGCAACGCCGAGATTTTCCTCAACAACCAGATAACTTTCACGCTCTTCTGGATTTATGTGCTCACCAGCAAGGCGGCGACAAATTCCCAGCAGCTTGAAAGGGAGACATCGGTTCAAAGTGGTCCAGAGCGTACGGTAATGGTGCGTGTTATTCTCGTCAGCCAGCAGACCTTTCGAGTGCAACAGGGCCTGGGGGACGCATTAAACGGCTCCAAAGTCCTCTCGTAAGCGAGTAGCGCAGGAGTTCCTCGGCAAGACCTTCTGGGACATACGTGAAGACTCCCGCCCCTTGATCGTCAGACGCATCCGTGGCGACGAGAGTCGAAGATGCTTGAGCCCGCAGGTCCCTTGCACGAGAGGCGCCAAGCAGGCCACGCAGAAAAGCTCGGCACGAAGTTCGACGGTCGGCCTATAATGAGCTCGCTCTGCTCCAAACCTGTTTGGTCTTTGAGCTTTATAAACCTCCGTAAGCAAGCAAAGCAAGCGCCTTCGGAAAGAGAACGCAGAAACCCAGCAACCGGATAACACCACCAGGAGGGAGACCGACAGGAAAGGCAGGCGCAAGGCAGAGAGGGTGATGTGCACCAGTGGCACAAGTCGGCCCGGGTACTCCTATCCAGCTACCAGTCAAACAAAGCCGGGGGCGCAATCACCCGGCATCTCTTTCGAGCTGAGCGCCAGACCTCGACTGTGGTCTGGCAGAAAAAGCTCTTTCCTTCATGCCTCGGGAGTGGAACAAGCGGCTCTGAGCTTTGCGATGGCATCACGGTTCGCTGCGCCTCGCTCGGCCTCGGGCTGCTGCTGCAAAGCTTTCTCCAGAACCCGCAAATCGTCTATAAGAATTTCCAAAGAAACCCTGTCCTGCGGACGCCCTCTGTAGGTCAGCAGGTTGAGCATGCCGGCTGCGCCTGAAGTCAGTGCCAGCAACATGGGCCGCCTGCCCGAAGGTGACGGAGTTCAGGTCTCCCTTGTCAGGTTTTCAAACCCACCACGACCTTGGAGGAGGCCCAAAGGCGAGGCTCGAAAGAGGAGAAATGGCCCACCTCTTCTGACCGATATGAGCCGACCAAGATATAATGATATAATGGCATGCCCTAGAAGCGGATATCATGAAATTGCAATAATAATCTCTGACATCCTCTCAGTCTCCTGAAGCAAGCAAAGTGTCTTGGGGGGCTAGCACGGCTAGCACCACATCGAGTAGGCAGGTATGCAAGCCAAGCTTGGACAGCCACTTGCTGGCGGTGCGCGGGCAAAAAGCCTCAGCTCCTGCCATCCTCCGTGGCTGGGCTCACATTTCCGAGTCCTGGTCCTTGGCTCGCTGGAACGCCTATGGTGATGTTGATGCCGAGAGTATGGGCCGCGCAGCCGGCAAGTTCGAGAAGGTCGAAGCAAAGCTTGCCGATCTTGAGCACGCAGCTCTTCAGCATGAAAGTGCATGGCCCAGCCTTTTGCGGTCTCCCTCAGGTCGGGCGGTTGACTTTCCCCAGGCTGCGAAGCTGCATTCGACCGCACACCTGCCGGTATTTTTGCGATACCGAAGAATCGAGAACGTGACCGTCCTCGGGCGAGGGCGGCGAAGAGGCATTGACGCTAGATGCTCAAAGACCTGGGCATCAAGCCGCCCCGGTGAGAGAAAATGTGGCTCGAACAAAAATCGGCCCAGCTCTGCACAAAGGAAAACGGAAACTCAGCCCGCTGAGCTCAAAGTGTCACCGGACAGAAAAGTTTCTAAAGCAGGGTCATCGTGCAAGCGGGACTGCAGCAGAGCCTAAATGGCCGAAGCAGGGACTGTGCTAGCAGCGGCCCCAGGCACCTGTGCGGCTGCAGCGGCGTCTTTGCAGTGCCAAGAAGAACCCACGAAAGGCGGTCCAGGAAAAGGGGATCAAAAAGCCCACTTCCGCAACAAAAACACCCCCGCCTGGGAAGATGCCACGATCAGCACACCGAGGATGAAGCGGCTCGCAGGCACTGAGGAGCATGCGGAGTGCTGAAGCCAAACAGGCAGCAACGTACGAGGATGCACAGAAGCGACGGGCGCATCGCCAGCACGGAGCCAGGAGGACGCGTGCCGACTCTGGCTGAGACAAACACAAACACACTATTGCCCTTGGCCCCCGGACAGGCCTGCTCTCGAAAGTTTTTCCGGCTTGCCCTCTCTGCCCTTCTTGCCACCTTGCCCCTCCCCCGTCGGAGGCTGGCCATCAGCCGGAGTGCGAGGAGGATCCTGACCTCGGGACTTGCCGAGCTTGCGTTTCGCATCAAGATAACCTTCAACTTCCTTTGCGCTGTGGAGCAGCAGATCGGCGACTCTCGGGTCGATCAGGCGGGAATGAAAACTCTTCAAGGGATCAAGCCGCTGCACTCTGATCGGGGGAAGAGGCTCCAAACCAGCAAGGCCTTCTGCTTTGCCCCGAGGCAACGGGGTCCCTGGCCCAGAGCCGACGTCATCTCGGGCACGGGCGGCCTGAACAGCAAGCTTGGCCTTCGGACGGCCCGCTGTGGGAGGAGGCACCAAGGATTTCACCACGCAGGCCAACTCCCTCACTGGGATCCCGAAAAGCAAAATTCTCATTCGCGACTCAAGCCAGGGCCTCGGCAAAAGGAAGGCAAGCTTCGCCCTGCGGGTTGCAAAATCAAAAACCCACCCAGATCTTTATCGTCCCAGCCCCAGCTTGATCACGAGCTTCAAGGGAAGCCGAAATAGTCACCTCGACCTGCACAAGGGCTTCGTGAAAGGGCCCGCCGGCAGGATCCGCTGTGCCACCACCTTCCTGTCCCAAGCCTTTTGCGGGAAGGCCACTACGACTCTGCCTTCAAACTCAGTAACCAAAACAACGGCGATGCTGCGCAACGAGCTAGGCTCTCCCATCTTCGAAACTCCTTCACGAGTCTGTGACATGAGGGTAAGGACAATCATGCAGCTTCACTCGCTAGCTTCGCTTCCCACTGTGCCGGGAAGCCACAGAACCTGTTGCAGAAGCCTTCCTTCACTGGAGCCAATTGAATTGATCAAAGAGCCAGGGGGTGCAGGCGAGGCTCCGATAGGGAATTGAGGAAGGACCGAAATTCCCACGCACGGGGAAGAAGCGCCTATGCGAGGCAGCAGCGGCCGGCGGAGGCACGACCTCGAACACACCAGCTTGATGCAGCTTGCCCACGAGCTCTTGCACACGTGTGAGAACCTGACCCTGCCTATGCGCCTCCAGGGAAAGGGCCTGCACAGATACACTCAACTGCCTCAAAAAGGAGAGGGCCTCGTCCAAAAGCATGCACCTGTTCACGCACGAACGAAAGCCACCAAACCCGGAAAAGATAAAGGAGATCCATAAGTGGCCCCAACAGTAAGCCCACCAAGATTCCCAAGCAAAGGCTGTCGCAATGAACCCTGCCCTCGAAAGGATCGCTCAGGACTGAGCAATCAGGGCAGAAGCCCAGCGAAGCCAAAGACCCTCCAAGTATCGAAACCTGAAGGGGCCTGGCTATACGAAGCCAAAAGCTACACGTCCACATAAGAGTGCATGTGAAGTCATCCCACTCGTCGTCATCGCTGTCAATTTACACTTTCGGTGCCTGCTCTCCTTTATGCATCTCCTGGACGTGAAATTCGCTTACATTTTTCGTCCTGGGCTTTGAAGACATGCTGGACGGGCTGAGTCACCCTTCCAACTGCAGCACCGGCCACCTGACAGGAGAGCGTTCTTCCACGGAGCTTTCGTGGCATCTATAGAACAAACGGCCAAAGGTGACACCTTTTTTCCGAAACAACTGACATCACGAAGAATCAGATGTGTTCGTGTTCTGGCTTAGCCAAGACAGCGGTTCTGACGGTTCTGATTCTGCGAATCTCAGAGATCTTCTTTGTCCTGACCAGGGCAGAAGCCGCTTTTCACTGCGATCCGCAAGAGACATGACCGGCGCGCAGCCCGCCTTCTTCATGCCAAGCTCCATCATCAGCTGCTGCATCTTCTCCATGCCTTCTTGAAGCTTCGTTCGCTCACATCTCTCCCGCACTCTGGACTCTGGCCTGCGAAGGTCAAGTCGCACAGTTTCTGCTCGGTGCAAAAGTCGCGGACTTCCTCGCCCAGCGAAACAGCCTCGGTAGAGCAGTGTGGCAGAAGAGAAAACTTGCTGCGAGAAGTGTAGAAGCGAATGAGCTGAAAGCATCCATCATGTCGCCAATGTTCTCTTTGACGACGCGGTTGCACACCATAAGCACGTCCTGATCCCGAAAATTGTTGTTTGCAACTCCTGTCTTGGTCTCTGTCCGACGGTCCTCCCGGATGACATCCATCTGCCTGGCCAAGGCTTCGTTCCCAGCGGTCCTAGCTCCAGGCTCCACCGGCCTCGAGATCGGAGCCGCGAGCTCGGAACATAAGTCCAGCAGGACTTCCTGCGTTTGATCCTCCCCAAAGGCTCGGTCGGTCACAGCTGTGTCATCGCCGATTCTTTTCAGCGGAGGCGAAACTCGTCGCCTGGTCAAACCTCTCGTGGAGCGGCTTCTTCTTGTTCAGCTGGTGCCTCACGGCAAAAAGCTCAATTAGGCCCGAGACTTCGAGCCTTCGGAGTGAGTTTGAGGCCCTGGCGTCTCCAGGACGGTCTTGGTCAGAAGGTTGCACAGGACACAACTAAGCCTCAGCTTCTACAAGACAGCCACCAATCTGCATCAAGTCGGGACTTCAACACTCTCATTGGAAGGAGCTGCGCTTTTCCTCGCTGGATGGCCGCCTTGTCGCTTTCATCAAAAGTGGTCGCGGCCTTGACACCAAGCCGTTTGCAAGCACGCGCCTTTGCAAGAGAGGATCGTGATGGAAACTCTCCAGGCTGTCGGCCCACTTCTGATACTCATCGTCGGGAGCCTTCGGGTAAAGTCACCAAGCATCGAAGCCACTTGCAAGAGCTTGCTGCTGAAAAGTGCGGCCAAGGTGCGTCTGCATCTGTGCATGTGCTAACCAGGAAGGCCACAAGAACTCTTAGGAGTCTCATGCTGATGAAAGCTCAGTTGCCTCAGCTGAAATGTTTAAAAACACGTTTCACAAAGCTCTCAAACAAAATTATTGTTGCCATTGAAGTCTGAGAATGTACAACGACTGCAAAGGTGAAGGGCAACTCTGTCACGTGGTGCTTTGCCGTGATCTGTGAGCCCGACCGGCTGAGGCCAGAAATTTCCAGGCTGGCTTCATTGAGTCCTTACAAGAGCACCGGCCTGCTTCGGTGTCGTCCTCCCCTTCGAGCCAGGCCGTGTCAGAGCTTGAACAGCATTGGATAAGGCCTCGCAAGGTCTAGGAGTGTTTCGAGTCTCGTAGCATTATGTCGGAAGCTTGGACCCAGCGCCTGTGGACCGAGCTCCGGCAAGAGGCTCAGGAGCCTATTCCATGCTCTGTGAAGCCGAGCCCCTTCCTACCACCGAAAATCTCTGGCCGCCCACATCAGCCGATCTCAAAGCAGCAGACGCCCCACGAAAACACGAGGCACAAGCAAGTCCGACCTTGCCATCATCTAGTGGCCGCCTGAGCCTGGCCGAGCACTCAAACCCCCAAAGCCAAAAAGCTGATCCTGTCTTCTAGTATGCCTAACAACTGCTTATGTCATCGGGTATCCCCGGGCTACTCCAACACAAAATCACCTTGTCGTGCCTTTAGCTTACACTTCCTGCTGTATAATGTGACATGTGCGCAGGGATGATTTCTCTGTACTTCCTAGCTACTGCAGGCACTTCCTAACCTGCTCTTCATTTGGCCCGAGCCCGTCAGCCATCTGCCGACTCGGATTGCACGTCCTGCCTCGTAACCACAACGAAGATGAACCCTACCTCATCCTCGCAGTAGGAGACACCGAGGCAAAACGCGTACCGTAGTGCTACGGCATGCCACGGCCTCCCCAAGCAATGCAAAGCGGTGGCCACATTGACCTGGCGGACAGTTACTGTCCCCCACTGCTTGCTTTGATGAGAAAGTTGATCTTGAACCCGCTTCACCCCCGAAGGTCACTTAGCCAGAATCCTATTCCTTGCTACTTCCGGGGCCAGGAGTTGCATCAGTTCATCTCGTTCTCGCGAGTTGGGAGGGAAGCGTCATCCTTCCAAAATGGTGGACATGGACCTTGCTGTCATGAAGATCGCAGATAGCATGGTGATCAAGGTATGCATGACACTGCTCCACTTTTTTCTGCACCGGCGCATCCGGAGTCTACTACGGCGCACGGCCCCTTCGGAAGGGGCAGCTAGATGTCGAAGAGCTGGTCCAGCAAGCGCCAGACCACACCGCTGCGGCGAACCTTGCACAACACCCGCCCAAGCAGCCAAGCCTCTGACCAGCCCGGCCCCCACGGCGGGCCTCTGGTCTTCCCGGTCCCAGAGTCAGACCTCGAAATAGTCTCGGCTTCTCACTTCGAGCCCGGAACTTGCCACGTGCCTGCAGCGCTTGCTTGAACAGCTGGTACCTGCAGGCTGATTGTGTAAATCTCCTACTCTCATGCAATGAACAAGACAGCATGCGATCCCTCCCGCAAAGTGGCATGCATGAAAACGGACAAGGACAGAAGCAGAGCCAAAGCAGTCTCTGAAGATGGCCAGCACAGTGAAGTGACTCTAGGCTGTGCCAGACTGGAGCACCTCTTGCTCGTGACAGTGGCCATCTTCGGCAAAAAGGGCCTTGAGAGCCCGAGCCGGAGCCGGAGTAGAGCACACCAAAGAACACCCGTTCCCCTCGCTACTTCCTAGTTCCTATTGTGGCATTGAGTCGACGGCAGCACGGGTGCAAGGAACACAACCCACCTCAGCTGGGCCATGTAGAAACTGCTGATTTTTCACACCTGAGAGACAGACCATCAGCTTCCCAAGAAGGAGCTGTCCGTTTAGAGCCAAGCAGGCACTCGCCGCCTCCGAACAGATGTGAGCAGCGGCAGTGCATGTCGAGTGACTAGAGGGGCAGACAGGGCCTGCGAGCTTGCAAAGCATACGTGCACGAAGTTTCCATCACCGTGGCACACCTCAGACGCAGCGAGCGACCCGCCCCAATCAAACAACACGACACATCACAACACATGGAACTTAGGTGTCGCTTTGACTGCTCTTTTGGCCCCTTTGCCTCGACGATTGGCCCACAGATCGCTTCCAGCTGCTGTCGCACTGCTGCTGCCTCAGCTTGGCCGTGAGATTGCGTAAGATCCTGGTACTCAAAAAAAAAGGAGCTTAGGCTCTCACGAGTCGGCTGGGAAATCCGAAGACGGTGACCTCCAAGCGCAATGCAAACACAGACAAGGAAAACAATCCGTCAGCAGTTCCAGAATCTAAGCGTCGCACCCAGCAGCTACCGGTGCCTATCCTCCCAACAGGCCTTCCAGGGCATCATCGAGTGTGGAGCCGGTGACCGAGGTCGCCGAGGCCGTGGCTCGCCGCCAAGGCCAGGGCCGTCCTCGGCAGCGCAGGCATGCGCCAAAGGATCCACTCGCTCTCGTTGCAATCCCTCCCCGGACCCAACACACACAACGTGCGCCTGCGCAGGAGGATGCAGCAATAGGCTGTGACCCCAACCTCGCGACCAATCCAGAATATCTGAACTGGGCTCAGCACTCCTCTCCACCTTCGAGATTGCAGACATCCCTTTCCGAGACCTGCACCCGCACTTTGTCCGCCAAAGGACGCGTCCCTGACCGGCCAGTTGGCCTTGAAGCTTCACGGCACATCAAGATTAGCTTGCGTCTGCAAGCTCGGGAGGCCTGTGAAGCTGCAGCAGGAGTGTTGGCAACACCTCCAACAAGCGAGAAACGACAGGGGCAATAATGCGTTTGGGACACCGGGGCTCATTAGACTGAATGGCATACAACCAAGACCGTCACCCACAGAGCTGCCAAGCGCCTCCACCGGAGTGCTAATGATCCACCGGCTCCGAATATAGTAAAGGAACCTGTGGCCACTGCCTGCATTGAGAAGATCTTGGGGACCTCGTCGGCACCATCCTCCACCATAGCCTACGAAGCTCACAAATCGGCAACGACGCGAGTCATGGCCTACAGTAGCCAGCAACGAGCTGAGACTTGCTGTTTCACTGCGGCCTCATCTGGAGCCCCCACCCTGGAAGCTCCACCGCCTGCAAGGGATCCACCCTGCATGCCCTTTACCCCTCCTTACCCTGACTGTTCACCGCATGGCTCTCACATCGTCAGTGTGCCGATCACTTCCAGCCTTGGTACCCCAAGCTGTTGCCTCCGAATGCCTCGCGCACCGAAGACCCTCCGTGAAGTTTTCCACATGGACGCAACAAGGCCTCGAGGAGAGTCGGATTTGTCAGCAAGTCTCTGCCTGTTTCCTGCAACACGGGTGGAATGTGGATTGGGTGCGACTGCCACGTTGGTCATGTTGCCTGCTGCCGTCGCTGTCCAAACATGATGCCCCTGCATTCACGCTGTCTGCATCGGATGAATCTGGGTGTCCTGCAACTTAAACACACATTATGGCTGACGTGCGAAAATGTCGGCAGGTTCCTGTAAGCGTGTGTTTGAATATGGCGTGGGGCTGTCTTGCAGTACCGCAACATGGCAAGCGGAGCTTAAGTAGTTTCGCACAAATGAATACACATCAGCACATGGCCTTGAGCAGGTACAGATGCTAGCTTCGGCATGAAGTAAAATCGGACAAGCTCAGAAGACAAAGCTTCCAAAACTTGGCAGGCGCACGACATCCATCTCTGTGGCCCGTTCGACGCAAATCTGCACAATGCCGTCCTGGCCAGTTCGCATGCAGCACAAATGTCCAAATACACTCCAAACACACCACCACTGTTCTGCTAGGGCGACTACGGCATGAGGAGCCAAGAGAATCTTCCGGTTGATCAAAACCTGCACCGAGACGGACTATCGCAACAAAACAAAACGGCAGGTGCCGTTCACATCCAAGGTCGCGACGGGTATTGGTGGGCGCGTTTTAACAGGGTACATGCCATTGCGAAATGCAGATACCTCTATGTACTTGTAACAGTGTATCATCGCAATATCTGCCGTGACCGTGAGGGACAAATAGCCGCAAAACTGACCCGATGACGACGTTAGTGCTCGTAACGACTCTTCAACTTGAGCGGAAAAGTGTGCTGATTCCCAGCTTCATGCATTCACAACACAGTCATGCAGCCACAATCACTTGCAAACGGAAGCTCGTTAGACTGCAACTTCTGCCGGTTTGGAAACAAGTGTTCGTGAACGGTAAACTCAACAAGCAAAATCTCGATGCATCTGCACAGCTTCACGAGAGCTGACAAAGGCTTGGAAAATGTCGCTTGCACACCACCGTCTTGTTCAAAAGCTCCCTTCGCTTGAAAACAAAAATGTATTGCAAGAAACAGTAAACAGTGAATCATGTAATTCGGTAGCCCTGCAGTTTGAAGCCCCGCATCTGTGTGTTTGGACCCCGTTTGATGCCTCGTGTCCAATTTGTAGCATGGCTGTTTGTTTTGCAAGTAAACAGTCGCTCGGTGATGCATTGGCAATACATACAGGTTGACAGGTTGACAACGGTCCTTTTTCCAGTGAGCTCGGCGAATCTGCAAGAAGAGACGTCAACATTTCAGATAGATGAGAATTGTTTGGCCGATCCGCCTGTTAGACTGATGAGCGGCCCTGAGAAATCGACCCAAGGGCAGACAGTCTTGTTCCTATTCGGCCATAAGAAACCCTGGACTGAAAGTTTTGGGTCCAACCGCGGAGTTTGAACATAGAATTCGCACTCCAGGTTGAAGCTGAGAAGTTCAAACCCAGGGTTCAATCCCGAGTTGTGTTGCTCGCCAAATTAAAGTCCGTTCTTATCAGTCCAAAACTTCAGGACGTTCAAACGAGCCGTTTTCTTTCATGGCGTCATAGAGTCATGCGTTATCCTCTATGTTCGAACCCTTCGAGTTGCTATGTTCGAACCCGCGGGTTCGAGCTCTATGTTCGAACTCTGGTTGGAACTATTCAAACTCTGGGTTCGGGAAACTTTATGTTTGAACCCTGGCTTTGGGAAACTCTATGTTCCACGTGAGTCTGTGCAAGGGGAGCGGGAGAGGGGTCCGTGCAGGAGGAGGGGGCGAGAGGTGGGCGAATGGAACGCTTCAACAAGAAAATAAAACCAAAAAACAGATCAAACACAAAAAGAAAACCACTGAAAACACTTGGTTGTCAAAAATCCAAGGAAAAAAGCCTTAGAGAGGAGCTTTGAAGGCTAGTTCAAAAGCGACAACGCACGGCAAGTCCATTAATCCAAATATTGTTGATTCCGCCTTGTCAAAAATGGTCCCACGAGCCTTCTTGCTGAAGAGGTCGTTTTGGAGCGAAGTTGAGCCTGTTTTTCCGCCTTTCAAAAATAGTCTCACGGGCCTCCTTTCTCCATTATTCACTGCAGCGCACAGCAGTATAAGAAGGAAAATTCGACTCTCTTTTTCCAAGTTGGATAAAGTCTAACCCAATCTTATGCATTGCTACGGCACATTGTGTTTTTCACCAAGAGCACTGAATCTTTAAGTTTCACCTCTCTCCGTCCAGATTACGCAAGTTACATTAATCGACCTGCAAATTTGGGGTATCGTTTCAGGTTTCATTTTATTGGCTATCTGCAAATGAACAAGACAGGCTAGATCGACGTCTCGCACTGAATGCCATGCAGTGTAATAGCTTATCGCGAGGTGTCTCATGACACCAATTGCAACGGAACCAGATTTACAAAGAGTCGAGTGCCATCTGCCGATCAAGACTGAGAGATGATTTGGCAATCGTATTTCGGCACGGCTGCAGGTAAGCTAAGATACATTTGCTTTATGAATGTGCATGACTACAACATTCTTAACAACAGAACTGCTCTGGCTGCAAGTTGCTTCAGAACTGACCATTAAGAAACATGATACAACAGAAACAAACGAAAAATGTCTTGCCAAGAAGCGGTTTGCATCGGATTGTCTTGCACGTACTCCCTACAGTGTAATGTAGTTTCTTGAATTTGGGTTGGTACGTCATCTTTGGCATTTACAAAGTCTCACTCTTGTCTCTCTTGCCTTCTATGCCTCTCTACATGCTTCCGTTACAATTGGCACCTTCGCAGAACAAAACCTGTAACAAAGTTTTTTCCACAGCAAAACCAAGGGAAACACACGTTCAGCTACATCTTGCAGCTGCGAATGCTCGGAACAGGCGAAGAAATCAAATGTGTAAACAGTATTGAATGTTAACAATTTTAAGAGCCACCACGAAGCTCTTGCAAATCACATACAAGTGCTTTTATGGCATTTGCTCGACGACTTAATGTTTTTCGGATGTAGGCGTTGAGAATTGGTCAGAAAGCAGTCCTAGTGGCTTTCTTTTCAAATTTGATTCATGACACTGCAAGTCGGTTTCATTCATGTAAATTTGATTCGCTATAATGCAATTTCAATAACACTTCATGTTGCCATCGAAGCCGGAATGAAACCGAGCTATTCGGAAATGGGCTCGGAGTTGCTTGGAGCATCTCGGTTATCGGTCACTACCCGGTTGCACTCCAAAAATTTATCATCTTGGTTACTACGCGGTCAGTACGTAATCACTACGCGGTCAGTTCGCAATTGCAAACAGGCAAGTGTACAGCCACTCTGCTCCAGCCTTGTGCTTTCCCGAAACGAGCGAAGCGAGGGTCGGCGAAACAGCTGCGAAGTGCAAACCACTTGCTCAAAGCAACACGCACCTCTTCAATTCAAGGATGCACAAAGACATCTCGGGTGTACTGGTGCTCATCATGGCCAACTCAAACCATGCCAAACATGCCAAAGTCATGTCCAGGTCATGCCAGGTCCAGTTAAAACAACTTAAGGTTCAAAAACAAAACAGTTCTCAACTCAACTTCACGAAGAAAAAACAACCTAAGAGGATCGAGGGCACCAAGAGAAGTACAACTTTTCACAATTCCAAAGATGATTGAAACCTCGGATCGAGAACTCATGTTGCTGTATCGAACCCCGTGTGGGAACTTCCTACTTGTTAAGAAGCTTCTTCAAGCCTCTTTTCTCAAGCTTGAGACTTCTCAAAATTGCTTCTCAAAATTGAATCGAGAATCTGAGGCCCCTTCTCGAGCCCTGTGAGCTGATTTGGAGGCTACTCCGAATGGTTTCATGAATGGCTTAAGTTTCGAATGAAACTGGCTAGCAATGAAGTTGAAGTTGCTCGGAGTTGCTCGGAGCATTTTTTGGTCACTACATGGTCACTACAAGAGGTCACTACGCTCCAAATTTGGTTTCATGAATGGCTCAAGTTTCGACAGCCGATGCTCAAATCATTTTGGTCACTACGCGGTCACCACGTGCGGTCACTACACAGTCACCACGGTTCACTCGGATTTGGTTTCAATGGTCTCAGCCGAAATGAAGCCGGTTAGCATCCAGAAATGCTTTCTCGGAGTGGCTTGGAGTTGCTCGGATCATTTCAATCACTCATGAAACCAAGGAGCAACGAAGTCGAACGGCATCCCGGAATGGGCTCAGAGTTGGCTCAAGCAGACTGACGTGACTGTCACTTTTGGCACTCGCAGCAAGAAACGAAACGTCTACACTAACTACTAACTTGGCTCTGTAACTTGGCTTTACCGCGCTCCTTGAGCCAAACGGTTTCAGAAGCAGCTTCTTCTTGAAGCTTCCGTTCTCACTGGTGCACTTGCTTCTTCACAACTACAGCCAAAGCAGCTTGTTCAAGCTCAGCCCTGTCTTCCAGAAAACAAAACAGCTCTTGCGGAAAACTATCGTGGTGCCATGACATGCAAAACGTGTTGTTCCACAGCACTTCCAAGCTGGTAGCTCGGAGTTGACGCTGTTGCTACGCTTGCTGTAGAACAGGAACTGGAAAGCCAAGTTCCGCAAGCTTGCTGTGTGGGAAGCAGTAGCATGCTTGAACACTTGAGGCGTTTCTGCTGCAAGAGCCCACATGTTTCCGCGATGCTTTTCCAGGATATGATATTTCCGAGCATTGAACGTAACTGGAGCATCATGCATGCCGATCCACGTTCCATGAAGCAGCTACTGTCCA
>CAJNJA010060564.1:0-23693 GCA_905231915.1 Symbiodinium necroappetens
CCAACAAAGGTAGGGCAATGGGGGGGGAGCATATATATATATATATAGATTTTCATTTCGACGGAGATTTTGGGGGAGAAGTCCCCGTCTCCTGGGATGGTGTTTACTGTCCAGGTTTGGACGGACTGGGAGGCTTGTTCCGTGACCTGCGGAACGGGCGCCCGTGGCCCAGCTCCTCCCTCTCTTCACACACCTGTGTGCCTGAAAACAAAAAGCGAATGTCTAAACGAGGTGTCCAGGAGGACGCGGGCGAGGAAGAAGTACGAGAAGCCGCGGCCCCTCGTTGCGAGCACTTTTCAGTCATGCCGAAGCTCTTTCCAGGGATGGCGGCCACGTCTGCTGGGGTACCGAAGATGACGAGCAGGCAGAGGAACTAAGAATCAGCCTTCGGGACTTCCTGAGCGTGGGGGTGTGCTGGCAGCCCGAAACATGACCCTCTCCGTCGCCTCCCGTCCCGTGACCTCCGTGACCTCCGTGACCTCCGTGACCTCCGTGACCTCCGTGACCTCACCTCTCCTCTCAAAATGTCGGGCTCGCAGCTTGGGCAGGCCTGCTCGCTGGAGGCTTGCCCCGTCGATTGTTTGCTGGGAGTGCGGGGCCCAGTCGTTCCGTTCTCTGCAGAAGCCCGCTTCAGTCTCACATCGCTGCGGCATCTTTCAGGATTGGTCTCAGTGGTCGCCGTGTTCCATGACCTGTGGAAAAGGTGGGCGGCCGCAAAGAAGAGCAGCCCCGCAGCAAGCATCCAGAGCTGCCAGCTGCCTGTCAGGTTCGCAGACACGACTCCGAGGTATTCGGAATGGCCCCGCGTACGGCGGCAAGGTCCGCCCCTGGCGCCCTGCCCCCTGGAGCCCGCCCTGCCTTCTTAAAGAGAACGGCTGCGGCGAGGAGTGCGATCCGAAGCGGAACGAGACGGTCCCCTGCGACCTGGGCATCTGCCCCGTGGACTGTCAGCCTCGGCCTCGCGGAGAAGAGCAGAGAGCGGAGAAGAGCGGAGCAGAGCGGAGCTAGCTCTCGTCGCTCTCGCGGTCAGGTGGTCTCTCTGGGACGCCTGGAGCGCTTGCAGCCGCAGCTGCAACGGCGGCACCTACACTCGCCAGCGCGCCGAGCAGGCCGCACGGACCCACTCAGCGCCGGGAAGCGCCCGGCACAGCGGCGGAGGTTCCGGCGGCACATGGCGGCCGCTCCTGCTCGGGATCCGCAGACGAAGACGGCGTCTGCAACGTGCAAGGCCTCACAGACAGAGCTCTCAGTGCCAGTGCCGGCTGTCAAGCATGCCTAGCTAACTAGAGGCTGTCCTGTGGATTGCAAGTGGGTGTTCGGTGCTCGGAGCGGAGCGCAGCAAAGGAGTAGGGAGGTCGCTTTTGCCAGAAAGCCCTTCGGCTTTCGGGTTTTCAGAACAAGGCCGTGGAGCGACTGGTGCTGCTCTCAGCCGTCGCAGACTGGAGCCTCGCGGAGGGCCTCGCGGAGCCAAGGGGAAGCTGCTCTGCTTCCTGCGGTGGCGGCACCAGGACGGAGGGTCGCTGCTCTGATCGCGGTGGGGCGCAGGTCCTTTGGGGGGAGCCGCAGGATGCAGACGAGAGTCGTCGAGGTGGCGCCGGAATGGGGTGCAATGCCGAGTCGATCCGAAGAGCCAAGGGCCAGCGAAAAGCTTGCGTCTAGTTGTCGCTAAGAGAAATTCTCCAAATCAGGTGGCCTGGAGTGCGAGACCGACGCATCGGGTGGCCCCAAGACCCAGAAGACGGCGCGCGGCCAAGTGGCCCGAAGGCTCCTTTTACTGCGCGTCTACTAAAGAGCCGAGAGAGCTCTCTCTCTTTCTTGTTCTCCAATTAAGGAGAGCTGCAACGAGCAGCCCTGCCCTGTGGATTGCCAATGGTCCAGCCAAAGCCTCGAGCAAAACCGCTGAGAGCGCAGAGCTCCGACTCGGACTCCTTCCTCAGGCTGGAGCAAGTTCTCCCTCTGCTCCAAGACCTGCGATGCGGGGACCATGTCCCGGAAGCGCATCAAGGCGCCGGAGGCGGCGCCATCCATCCATTTTTCTGTAAGGGATGCCGTTTGAAAGCTCAAGCTGCTGCGGGCTGCGGGGCCTTTGCAGTCCAACGGCGGAAAGCCCTGCACCGGCGACGCGGAGGAGTCCAACTTCTGCAACACGCAGGGCTGCTCACGCCTTACTCTGCATGTGCTTTGTCCCATGAGCTTTTCTCGATCACGAAGGGCAGGGGGGCAGTACGCGCACACCATGTGCGTCCTCCGGCTGCGACCGTAGGGGATCGGCTGTGTACGTTCGAACATGGAACGCCCGGTAGATGTTGGCAATCCCGCAGCACCAGCCCACACAAATAGCATTGGCTGCTTGGCCCGGAGCAACAGCATGCCCTTCTTGCATGCAGCACATCGCGCATCGTGTGCAGCACTTTTTCTCTGCTTCAACAGTCTTCAACAAACGGATTAGGTGCTTCACTCGCTGCCGCAACCGAGCAGATGAGAATCATCAGTATCGCGAAGACGCGGTGTCCTCTTGGACAGGCCTGGAGTGGGCGCGCAATGAGGGAGAGTATCATAAGCACATAACCAACCCCTCCGCCGTCCGCGTTTCGCGCATCGCCACAGTTGGCATGGCCCTTCGTCAAGTGTGCCTCGCGGGGTGCAAAGTGCATGTACATGGGTCGGCAAGCGAGGTCCGCGAGACTGCCAGTGGAGCGAATGGACCCAGTGGCGCCTCGGAGAGACTCAGCTTCTTTTTTTTTGGTACAGAGAGCGCCTCCACGGCCTGAGCTGTGGCACGGAAGCCGAGAGAGTACACCGGCGACTTCAGAAGGCGAAGTCATAAGATTTCGTACCAGCTCAGTATTGGTCTTGTCGAGGACTCCGTGCTCGAAGCTTTGTGGAGGGGGCAAGATCAAGCGCTTCCGCGACATTGCCATCCCAAGGACCGCAGACTGCGTCTCAAAGAGAGTCTCTTGTGAGTTGTCTGGGGCGGCGCAGGAAGAACGGCGGGGAGCACCTCGACGATCTCGATCTTCAGTTTGGTGAGCAGTTGTCTATGCAGCACAGCTCACAGAGTTCCCCGCCTTTTCTGAGGCCCTGTGTCGGTGACGGGCCTCAAGAAAAAAGGTTTGGAGGTTTGTCGGTTTGTCGGAAGAACAAAGGGGGAGGTTTTTGTAGGTTTGTCGGTTTGTCGGATCGGCGCCGCTCCTTTTAAACCCCCTTAATTCGCCTTCGGCAGCCAAGGTCAGGCGGAGCAGGAGGCGGACTGCAACGTGCTGGACTGCCCGGAGCCTGAGATGTGGGTCTCCGGATTCTGAAAGGCCTGGCTGGGGCCTGGCTGGGGCCTTTACCCTCCGCTCCGATTAGGTCCCGTGGCCTGCGAGTGGAACGATTGGTCTGCCAGGACCTGAGGGGCTCCGCCTGCGTGCGTTTTGCCCTTGGCGGCCTTCTAAGGACTGGAGCGTCTGCCCGGTGACCTGCGATGGTGGCATCCGGGTGAAGCAGCGAAGCAAGAAGTGCCAAAGCTCGAAAGCGAGCGAGCGAGAGAGAGAGAGAGAGAGAGAGAGAGAGAGAGGCGCTGCCTTTGCAGCGCTTTCAAGGCAGCACGAGCAGAGCGGCGGGCTCCCTTGTGCCTGGGGCCTCGGAAAAAATCCGAGAGCGGCCCTTGGCAGCCGCCTCTGGGAGGCCGGCAACGATACGGCGCGGGAGTTCTGCAACTCCGAGCCCTGCCCGGTGGACTGCAGCTTCGGCTTGTCCGGGCCCACCCTTTTTGTTTTTCTCAAGCTTCCTCTAGAGAGAGAGAGAGAGAGAGAGAGAGACAGAGGAGCTGAGAGCGGGCATCATTTTTGAGGTGGGAGGAGTGGAGCGACTGCTCCACGACCTGCGGCCTGGGCCAGCGCTTCCGCACGCGAGCCCCGGAGCCCAAAGAAGCGCCGGCGCTCCTCTTCTTCTTCCTCTCTCCTCTTTTTTGTCTCCGGCCGCTTTCGCTGAGGTGAAGAGTGCGGAGCTCTACGGGGGCAGGCGCCTGCGGCTCCCTCCCCCTCTCGCCCGGCTCTCCGCTCCGAGAGTGTGTGCAGCTGCCGCTGTGCGAGGCCCTGCGAGGAGGCCATGATGCAGACCGGGGGCTGCGGCAGCGCCAACGAGACGCCCGGCTGTCGCGAGCCCAGAGCTCCGTTTCGAAAACTCTTCCCCCCCCCCCTTTTCTTCCCTCTGTAGGCCCCTTGCTCACGGCACCGACGACCACCGCGGCCGGGACTGCGAAGGCCAGGACGGCCAGGAAGAGTGGGGCTGCATGCAGTTGCATTGTGGGCTCAACACTGATCCGCAGGCGCAGCAGGGCGAGCAGGGCGAGCAGGGCGAGTGGGGATCGAGCCGCAGCCTCTTTTGCTTCTCAGTCTTCGCAGTCTTCCAGTGCTGACAGCTGCGGAGTACCGAGGCAGCGGCGGCGCCTACAACCCAAACGCTCACGGGAAGCAGCATGACGGGCAGCCCCGAGAGGCCCCGAACCATGGATGCAGCTGTTGCTTCAGGAGATCCCGCATGCTGACGACTTGCTGAAGAACTTCAGCATCGTGAAGGCCTTTGACCGGTGCGCTTACGAGGTCCTTTGGTTGTTTGGGTTCACTCCCGGCCAGGATCCACGTGGAATTCCAAGCACCACGACCACGGAGACGACCACAAGCGCGGCCGTTTTGGTTTAGGTCCAGAGAGCAGAGAGTCCGAAAAAAGCCCCTCTGATTGATTTGAGGCCCACCGGTGCCTTGCACGAAAGACCAACTCGAGGCAGCATTGAAAAAGTACGATGGCAAGGAGCCCAGACCTTTCGCATCAGCGAAAAGGGCCTGCTGGGAATCCGCTTTCTGGCTTCTGAGACTCGGATACCAAGACGCTCGACGAGGCTGCGATGGGGAGCGGGGGTGTTAGGCATTACCGCAGGAAAAGCGTGCTTCAGAGGTGGTCGAAGACCTCACTGGCCACAAACCGACGGAGGTCGCGGGCCCACAGAAGAGTGTTCTGTGTAAGTCCGGCTTTGCTCTCCGAGGCTCCGGCACCGGAGCGCCCTTCGTCCAACGTCTCGCAGCGCGAGCCCGCGGAGCCCGCGGACGAGGTGGCCGAGGAGGCTCTCCACGCCATCGCCCAGCATCCAGAAAAGGCAGAAGCCGTGCAGGCGCGAGGGCTTCTCTCTTCGCACTTCGGGCCAGGAAGGGGGGGAGGGGGGCAAAAAGCGCCCTCTCAGGCCGTCATGAACGCCTCGCTCTCGCCCGGCCTCACGACGCTCTCCGAGCTTATGGACGTCCTGAAGGCACTGACAGTCACAGTCACTACGACCGGTTCTCGCCCTTCGATGTTCCCATTGCGCACCTCGAGGCGCTGCCAAGGAGTCCCGCTATCGACATGCTGGTGGCAAACCTCACGGCGCAGCTGGCCAACATGAACATGACCGCCGCTGGGCTCGGCATAAATGGTCGTAACGTAAACGGTGTAAGGACGACGCGCAGGGCAAGATCTAGTTGCTTGCCGAGGCTGAGCAGGCTTTGCAGGCCTCACCGCAGACCTTGGACACCTACCTGGTGGAACGGGCGCGGCAGCTCATCGACGACGCCATGAAGGCCCCAAAGAGAAACCTCTCACAGCCCCGGGAAGTGGGCGCCTGTGCCTGCGCTTTCTGAAAGGACCGGTCCGGAGGCGAGCTGGAAACAATCAGGAGCCCATCCTTGCAGTCGTTGCACGATGCGCTCAAGACCCGAGTCCGGGTGCAGAGGAACCTCTCCGCTGCAGCGGCGGCCGCACCGATGACGGCCCGGGAACCCACAAGCTGGTCCGGGCCTTTTTTTTGCGCTCTTCTCATCTCGCTCGCCAAGGAGGCATCGAAAAACTTCACGGTGGGGGAAGCCCAGCATGTAATCAACCGCCAGTTTTTCTTGGTGACAGTGCTGTGTGCTGGATGTCGAGGTGCCGTTCTTCACCGGCAAGGAGCTCCGCAGACGTCTGCTCTGACAGTTCTCAAAAGAAAATTGGGTGAGAGGACGGAAAGCATGTCCTCGCTGAAGTTGGAGGTGCTGCCCTCGGCCTCGCGGCGAGACAAGCGCGCGCACCAGGGAGTTTCGATTTCTCCGTTCTCTTTGCAGGTGATCTGGCCTTGGACGTCCAGGACGCCGACCGCTTCGTTTCCAGCTCTGATGTGAAGGTCGCCATGATGAAGGCCTCGCCCTTCCGGTGCAAACCGGTCTTTACATGCATGGCTGGTGCCACGACTTATTTTTTTCTTGAGAGAACCTGGAACAGCTTCATTGTGAGCTTCCAGATTCTTCGCATGGCGACAGGCCGTGGCGGCATTGGCGAATTGCCAGGTCTCTGACGTCAAGGCCTTTGCAGACCGATATAAGATGTCAATGGCTGTGAATCAGAGAGACGCAGGTGGACCTGACCATCCCCAAAGCCATCCTTCTGGCCCTCTGGAGACGCAAGGCCGCGGGCAACGTGAACGTGGCCTACCTCATCGAGGCAGTGCCATGTGCACCCATGGCGCACGGAAAGCATCGGCAGTGCGGCTGCGACGGCTGCAGGTGGTGCAGGGCTCCGCCGCCGGCCAGACCCTGAGCCCGCTGCGCGTGTCCTTTCTGCAAAAGCCGCCTTTGGCTAATGGCCCGGGGGTTGGAGGCATCGCCGAGCGGATCTCCAAGCAGGACATCAACACCGTCACCGGCCAGGCCTGCGCCTGCGGGATGCCGCTGCGGGATGCGTCTCTGCGGGATGCGCTGTCGCCCCGGCAGATCCGTGGGCAGTTGGAAGCCGCTGGCCGACGGCTCGGAGCGCTGAGAGGCGAGGGCTGTCGCATGCTGTCGCCTTCTTTCCGAGGTGCCAACTTCACGCTGCGCGCCACCAGCCTCAGTGTCACCATACTGCTGCGACCTCGGAAACTTCCCGGTTTGAAACCAGAGCAAAAAAGTCAAAGGCTCCGTCTACTGCATCAGGCCTGTGGCCGACCTGGAAGGGGACGGCTCCGGCCTGAGCCACAAAGGCAACTGAGTTCAGTCTGGCGGCAGGTCTGGGAATAGGTTAGATCCTGCCCAGTGCATCTGGGACGTCCTCGTCCGTGAAGTATATATGCCAAATTCAATTTGCAATTACAAACCGGTCGTGTGTGGACTGGAGTTAGAATGCCGTGACGTTCTTTCAAGGCCTTGCGAGTGCCGAGAAGGCCTGGCAGAGCAATTTTCTCTCTTTTTCGCGTCGTGAGCACCTCTTTGGCCGCCACGGCCGCCCCGGACGCCGCCGGACGCCTCCGCCTCTGCCGCGAGGTGGTCTCCGTGCAGCGCCACAACGCCTCCGCGGCCCAGGGCTCCGTCCAGGTGGAGGCTCCGCCGCCTGACGGCCTTTGTCAAAATGTCTCTCTCTCTGCGCGAGGATGCTGTGGTGGAGCCTGTTGCCGACAGCAAAGTGGCCTCACCAGGCGAGATTTGGGTTTGGACCGTCTGTGAACTGGGGAAGTGTGAGTGGTGTGTCGCGGCTCTCAGATTCGCCGATGGTGGAGACGGCGCAGCAAGCGGCCCAGGCCACCGTGCACGGCTCCCAGTTCTTTTTTTCCGCGGGCCTCCCTGCCGCGTGCCCTGCGCAGCGGGCACACGCCTCGAGACATCTCGGCTCGCTCGCTCTCTCTCTCTCTTCAGGAGCATGGCCGCGGCCGCCGTGCAGGCGCGGAGCCTACAAAAAGAGGTTTGGTTTGTGGGGGAGGTCGCGGGGTCCGCACCAGGAGTCGGAGCCCGAGACTGAGACGGGCGAGGAGGCAGCGGCGGCAGCGACGCAGAAAAAGCGGGGGGTCGGTGGGCTGACAGTTCGCCGCCGGCGTAGGAGAAGGACTCGGATTTGCCGAAGGGCGGCTCGCTGCTTCGCTGTGTCAGCTGGCCACCCAGACGTGCCGGGCCGTCGAGGCGGCTGAGCTTGGTGTCTTGCGCCGAGGGCCCCTCAGCCTGCTGGTGCTCTGGGCAGTCAGCTGATTCTCGTTTTCCTGGAGAGCCTGCGGCCGAGTCCCAAAAAATCCAGATTCCATCCGCGGATTGCAAGTCGCGAGATGACACGAAGCGCATCGAAGCGCATTCGCGTCCCCCTTTCTCGTTTCAGCTTTCAGGCTCTGAGAAGTCTAGAGAGTCGAAAGTAGAAGAGAGAGCAGAAGAGGAGAGAGAAAGCGGAGCCTCTCTGTAAAGGTTTTCTCTCGTAAGATGGAGGGCAGAAAAGAGAGCGGGCGGAGCCATCAGGGAGAGAGCGTGAAGCAATGGCGCTGGAGTTGGGGGCTTTAGCCCGGAACCCTGCCGCGGCCTGCAGGCCTTTGCCCAGACGCCCTCAAAATCCCCTGCAAGACGTCCTTCTCTGAAGGACACCAGCTCCTTCTCTGGGAAAGGAGCTTAGGCCGATATATGGCACTGCCTTGCTGTCACACTCTCCGTCATGTGTAAATCAGCTTCACGACTTGAGGTGCATACGCAGCCTCATTGTCATGCATACGCCGCCGTCATCCGCCGTCCCTCTCTCTATCTCTCTCTGTGGCAGGCGAGCTAAGTCGGAGAAGCCCGTTGAAGCAAGGCTGGCAGCTGAGGGCCTGAGCCATGTGCACGGCCGCGGCGGCCGCGTCCTGTCACGCATATCTTGCAACTCAAATTTCAAATCTCGTCCCCGCGTCCTAATTTTAAAACCCGTGCTGCGTCAGGGATACCACTGTTGTGCGGTCCATAGTTCTCGTATTGGCGCGTTAACTTATTATCTACAGCGAATCCGCGAGGCGGTGTGCACCGAGAGCCATCCATTGTAAATTGCAATACATGGACCATTCCCTCGCAGCAATGCCGGAGGCTGCGAACGGTCCTTCACGCTGTGACATGGGCAAATCGGGGATCTCCTTGGCGAAGCTTCTCAAAACTTCCCACCCAGTTCCTGCAGAAAGGGTTCCCGTGAAGCGCGTTTGGGCGCTTTGATGATTGCAAAGGCTGTCTGGGACAAGATCCTTCGCCCTTGCAGCCAGATCCTCAAATCAAGCCGTTTGCAACCGTGTTCCGTCGGATGCAGCTAGTCTGGCAATGTTGCAGTCTTGCAGTGCCTGCAGTCTTGCCCGTGTCTTGCTTGCGTTGGATGCTGGCGAACCGTTGGTCATGTTGCTGTGCTCTGGCTTGCTTCTGCTTTGTGATGCTGTTGCTCAGGTTTAGGCGGTTTAGGTTAATGGTACACGTACAAGTTCACTGCCTGGAATCCCAGACCAAGCCCTCTTCAGTTTTGGCACTCGGTGTGGGGTTGTTCGATTTTATGCACACCCTCCTGTACTCCTGTTCGATTTTAAGCAACTTTCTCTTTGAGTGTTCAGAAGAAGCGATGTGTCCCCAGGTGCCTTTGGCGCCTCTGCTCCTTCGGTCAGGAGGGGGCCGGCGAAGCCGCTGCAGAGCGCAGGCCTTGCAGAGCGAGACTTCCCCCCCTAAACCCCAAAGCCTTGCAAATCACGCTAAGTACAGACGAACGCTGTACTCCATGGAGAGAGGCAAGGAAGGCGAAGGCGAAGGCGAAGGCGAAGGAGGCCGCGGAAGCGGAAGATTCCAAGGCCCTGAGACGGCTGCCCACCTCTTCCTTAGCCGCCTTAGACCTCCCCTCTCTTTTTTTCGGCTCTGGCTCCTTTGCAGGCCTTGTCCCCAGAGGTGCAGGAGACCTTGGCAAAGGCGGCTGCACGCTCGAAAGCCCGCAACACAGCGAGGCCCTCTCCTCGCCCTCCGACGATAAAAATCGGAGCTCGGGATGAGCCGGATGCCGGCAGAGGTCCACTGCGCCGCCCTTCGACCCCGCTGCCAGCATCTTAGCGAGCCTTGGAGAGTCTCCAATGCGCATGGGCTCCAGACGAGGAAGAGCCCGGCGTCACAGCGCCCCTTGGTTTCTTCGATCCAGCAGGCAGGGCAGACTGGGGAGACAGTCAGGCACCGCTTTTTTTTTTGTGGCTGGCTCACTCTCCCGAGGCTTCTGCAGCGGCATCGACAAGGTCCTTCCTTGGGTCCTAGTGCCGTGAGCAACCGAAGCTGATTCCGTGATTCCAGATCAAGTTCCGACAGCTTCGCACCTCTGAGCTGAAGCATGGCCGCGCGGGTCCCGGTGAGAGAGCTTTCGACTGCATAGCGGACTCTGGCAGAGTCGAGGCATCGCGATGCTGGCGGCCATTGGCCTCGTGGGCCAGCGGATGCCCCAAAAAAAAGGGAGAGGGGAAGGGGGCTGCCAGGGGGGCTGCCGGTCACCGTCTCTTCCTTTTTGAGGCACTACCTGCGCTTTCCCTTGGCCGTCTTCGACGAGCTGCCCAACGGCATCGGCGCCGCCTTCGAAGTGCCCAGACCCCGGCCCCGCCCGGCCCCGCCCCTCCGAGAGTCGCTGAAAGAGAGCCCCTCTGAGCCCTGAGCCTCTGACTGAGCGCCTCTTGAGCTTAAGAAGAGGACTGAGGAGCCTGAGCTGAGCGCCGAAGCTAAAAGAAGAGGCCGGGGCAGATCGGCATCTTCACGCTCTTCGGGGTGGCGCTGCTGCCCGAGTTCAGCACTCCAGCCGGGGCCCCCAAAACAGCGACTGTGCGCCTCCTTTTCGCCCCCGAGAGAGCTCTTTTTCATAGCTAGCGGCTAGCGCTACAGGATGCCTCGAAAGAGGTGGGGGACTTCGGAGGCGCTTTCTTCTTCGGCTTATAGATGCCGTCTCCGAGAGAGAGGGCGAGGGTGTGTGTGCGCGTTTGCTGCGCCAGACCCCTTGAACTTCCAGATGCTGACCTTCGGGGCAGATCTCTCAGAGCTCCGGAACCGGGAACTGAACAATGGCAGGCAGGGGGATCAAAAGGGGGCCGGGGCCGAGTAACTCGAGGAAGCCTTCGCGTTATTTTGTCAGGTTTGCCATGTTCGCGACCTTGGGCATCTTGGCAGCCTGGGTCCCAGCGCCCGACAGAGCGGGGAGGGAGGGACTCTGCGCCGCTCCGAGGCGGAGCTGGCAACGGGCAAGGACGGACTGCGCGCGTCGAAGCGAAGAGCGCTCCTCTCTCTCAGTCTGAACCCGGACGTTGCGCTGCTAGTTTTTAGGTGCACGCGAAAAGTAGCAGCGCAATCTCCTCGCTCTCGGTCCCAGCCCGAGGACGCCGTGGAGCAGCTGGGGCTCGCCTAGCGGCCTCGGCATAGCCTCGGCACGGCCTCGGCAGAGTGTGGACTTGCTCTGCGAGGGAGAGACGGCACTCTGATCGAAAGGTGGCAAAAACTGCGCGCAAAACCGTCCGTGTGTGTGTGTGTGTCGACGCGAGACAGGGTCAGGGTCTGGGTGTGTCGCTGGAGCCGCAGCGCCTCGAAAGGGCTCCAGAGTTTCTGACCGCCATGGGCCTCCTGCGTGTCGCCTGCGCCGCCCGCGCCGCCACGAGGGCCTCGCTGCCGTTGAGCCTGACCCAGGCCCCGGATTTCCGAATCTCGCAAGAAAAACCTCGGACAAAAACGGTCAAGCGCGCCAGGCCAGCATCAACAGCTTCCCCTTCGTTCCAGTGGATTGGGCCAGAGCCTCTCTTGCTAAAGCTGGGCATGCGGTGTTTCTGGAATGGCCTGTCGATGTGTTGTGGTTTACTTCAGCTCTCTTAAGCCTCGATGCCCAGGGGTGTATAGATCAGCTGCGGGCGCAATAGGGAGCCGTGCTGCTCATCAGCTGCATCAAAGCTGTGCAGCCCGCAGCTTACACGTCCAACAGCGAGGGAAGAACACGACTGGCGGCGCATGTTGGAGGGTTCGTGACAAGGTGGCGGCCAGGAAACCACTGTTGCGATTAGGGTGGCTCTGAGGGGCTTTGAACAATTATGGAGGAGGCAAGAATCATCGGCGCCACTTTATGCACATGTATCCACTGAAGCATCCATGCACGGTGTTCTTTTGGCTGGCCTTGTCGCTGTAGGCTTCAGAGCAGTGGACCGGCCGGCATGTCCTAGAGTCCCAACCCGGTCTCGCCTGACCTGCCAGCACAGCTACTGGAGCCACACTCGGGTGATGTGTATTCTCGCCGACTGATGTGAGATAAACCTTACGCTTGTATTGCAAATGCTTTAGTTTTTTCTCCAGCGCCCAAAATGCATGTTTGAAGGTTTGGATTACACATTTACAGGGCTATTTCAGCGCTTTCCGGGTCTTCTCCCGAAGCCTCCGAGGAGGCTCAAACATGCATGTTCCGAGGCCTGCTAAATGCATGTGGCATGTGGCCCGGTTTCAACTGTTCTGGAGCTCAATGCCGTCCCCACACCACGAAATTCGTACCGCACATGCTTTAGCGCTTCCAGGGCTCAGAAATGCATTTTTCAAGGCTTGGAAAACGCATTTAGAGTTGTTTCAGCCTTGAGGGTACCCCTAGCAGCCGGGCATGGACAACCCATCTACAGCTCTGTCAGCTTTTGTGGTGCCCTATAAATGGGAGCCCAACGACATTCCGCTGTTCAATGGGAATGGGGTCATTATGACATGATGGCGGGAGGGAACCTGTCTGTGTAACCGGCAAATAAATGGCATTCGTCAGTGGACCTTATCGGTAAGACTTGCAGGAGACCATCGTGAGGAAGCTTCAGGTGTTCGCAGCTTGCACCTCCAAACGCCGTGGTTGAGCTGAGGTCTTTCGCTTCTTCCCCTACTTCTCCCGTGACAAAGTGCGTTTCATGCGCAGCTCTCGGCCGCGTGGCTTCTCTGTTGAACCTCTCACGAGACGCACTGCGCTTCAGGCTGCGCTACGTTCAGATTTCCTTCTTCTCGGGCCTGGGGTGACCAGAGAAAAAACGACTTCTGCATCGTGTGTAGCAGCGTAGTATAGTCGCCTTTTTGTTTGGGAGGTACTTCTACCTGTGGTGCCACACACCTTACGGCTGCGACAACTACGACCACTTCGCTGAGAGCCCGCTCTACTTGTTCGTGAAGTCGCGCCTGGAGGTTGGAGCCCGGAGCGGAGCCCGCCCCCCCCCCCCTCTGTCTCCTTTATACAGTCTCTCCCCCCCTGTCAGAAAAGTGGCCAGCTGGAAGAGAACCTGCGGGTGAAGGTCCACCACTTCTATCCAGTCCAGGCGCTTTTTCCGTCTTCTCGTCGTGCCACCTGGCCAGTCCCTCTCCTGCCTGCGAGGAGTAGCCATGCCCCGCGCACAGTATGACAAGGCAGGAGTAAAGACATTCTGACAAGAAAATCACGCGACCGGAGAAAGCTGCGCAGAGAAGAGGGGGCTGCCTTTTTTTGCGAGCAGCCTGTGCTCGCCTGTGCTCAGCTGTGCTGGGAGAGCCTAAGGGCCTAGGCCTATAGGGGGAGAGTCCAGTGGTTTCCCTCGCCGCGCTGCAGCGCCTTCTCCCAGTTTGCGGCTCCGTGCATGGGGGACAGGGCCGCAGGTGGGGATGAGAAGGAGAAACCGCACAGCCGAGCCTTACGGAAACGCCATGATGCAGTGACATCGTCTGTGCCATCAAGTGCATTCGCCATCTCGCCATCTCGCTGCGCTCGCTGCGCTCGCTGCGCTCGCAGCGTTAGAGGTGCTTCAAGCCGTTCGTGTCAGCGGCTGGCCAGGTGTTGCATTGTCGCGTTGTCCTCTAGGACTCTAGGAGGCGGAAGCAGCTGATGGCGACGGCGATAACTTCGCAGCTGCTCGAGGAGGAGCAGATCGAAAAGAGCTTTTCTGAACTTGTGTGTTGCAGCTTTCTGGGCAGAGAAGGCCGGCCTGAGCTTGGAGTTCCAAGAGGAGGGCGCGCGGCTGGTGGCAGCTTCGGCCGCAAATCCGAGAGAGAGAGCTGAGAGCTCGCAGAAGCAGAAGCAGCAGCGCTCCTCCTCCTCCCTAGCCTTTGTTTTTGAGCAGGTCCGGGCCAGCCATGGCCTGAAGCGCAGCGCCGGCGCCGAGGCCATGGGGGGAGTATATGGGAAGAGCCCAAAAAAAGGAAGACGAGGGGGACCGAGAGGGACCGAGGGGGCGGAGGGCGCTTTCGGAATGTTCCTGAGGTGGTGGCGGCCTTGCTGAAAGGGGATCGCCGGATCCGGGCCCTGGACCTCCGGCACTCCCAGCTCAACGACAACGGTGCCCCCCGCCCCCGCGAGCGCAGCGAAAGTGACACTGCTGGGAGTCCGTGTGTGTTGTGTCGTGTCTCTGCCTTTCCGGCAGGCTTGGCGCAGCTGTCGCTGGTGGTTCGCCAGACGGACCAGCTCGAGGCCTCGGTTCCGACCCCGAAGTCTCTGCCCTGCCGGGCCCTGCGTCGCTCCCTCTGCGAGCTCTGCGAAGAGAGGAGCTGCACTGCCATCCCGTGGGCCACACGGGGCTCCAGTTCCTTCTCGGCCCCTCGGCGCAGCCTTTCGTGAGGGGAAGCTCTCCGCTTCTCTCCTCTTCTCTCCTCTTCTTTGCCAGGCCTGGTTCGGCGCTCTTCCCGGCTCCGAGTCCTCAGCGTGGAGGTGCTGACTGAGGGCAGCTGCGGAGAAGCACCTCCCCCCCCTCGCAGAGGTCTGCGATTGCCCGACGCTTTTCGTCGGCCGGCAGACCCTTGCACCAGCAGACTTCGACACGTCCGACTACACTGCATCTGCCTCGCCGTGGGAGTCTGAAGCCTGGAAGCCGACAGCCCAAACCTCTGAGGCACCGAAGGTGGAGGTGGAGGAGGAGGACGTTGAAGACCCCGAGGACGGCCGAAGCGCGTGGAGGACCTGCGCATAAAGAACAAAAAACGGTCGCAGGAAGTCGAAGCCAAAGCCGCTGCGCAGGCGAGAAATAATTGGGGTTTTGTTCCTTTAAGTGTTCTCTGTTTTAAAGCAGCGTCTGCTCCTGGGGCCCCCTGGCTTTTTCCAAGGTGGAGAAGCTGCGGCAGCTCTTTGCAGAGAACGACTACGATTCAGGGGCCCCTTGCCCTTTCCCTTTTTTCCGCGGAAAATCGCACATGATTTTTGTTGGCAAAATGCTCCGTCTCTGAGGACGAGACAGCGCCCCAGCAGGAGGAGCAGAGTGGCGCCAGTGGGGTCCGGGGGCCAAGGGCTGCGCCGCGAGCTGGAGCTGGAGCTGGAGCCGGGCCGGGCCGGGCCGGGCGCTCTGCCGACCGGCAGAAAGGGTTACTACTACTCGGAAACTAAGTTGTGGGCAGGGCCGGAAGCGAAGGGTTGGGCATGCTCTCTGCACTACTACAGGATTGCAGGGAGGAGCGCCGTGGGGCGCGGGAAGCTGGAAGGTGTGGTTGGGCACTGTGCGGCACTGTGAGCGCTGAGGCGCGGGGGGCTTGTGGGGGGAGGTTTCAATGCGCAGAGGTAAAGCCTAGGGGGGGGGGGACTGAAATTGCAACAGCCGGAGCCGCTAGGGTGCGGCCCTGCCCAGGTGCTGAGGAAGCTACTCCAGGAGCTGACCGCCGCCGTGAGGCACCGCAGAGCGGAGCAGAGAGCGGAGCAGAGAGCGGAGCAGAGAGCGGAGCAGAGAGCGGAGCAGAGAGCGGAGCAGAGAGCGGAGCGCGGTACTCTTTGCGGTGCAGAGCGGTGCAGTCGAGAGTATGCGTGCGCAGGGAGAGGCCCAGCTTGAGCTCTGTGGACTGCTTCGGTGTTGCTCGGATGCAATTTCAAGCCCTTTTAAGAGGTCTCCACAACTCTCGCAGTTATGTCATGGCAGGAGATGGTGCCCTGGGACGTGAAGCTGGAGAGCGGGGCAGCGGGGCATCTGCAAACGCCTGGCCTCATTCCTCTCAGCGCCCACTGCAAGTCCTGCACCCAGCCCTCCGTTTTGACCGCAGGACATCACCAGAGCTGCAGAGGAGCACCAGGCGGAAGCGTGTGCATTCGGTGCCGTCATCGCGCAATGTCGCGCAGCTCCCGTTCCTTTTGCCCTTCGAAGGCCCAGAAGCAGAAACGACTCGCCGAGAGCCAGGTGCAGGGGGGGTTGGTCATGGCTGCAGGGATGTATGGCTATATGGCTGCAGGAAGCTTAAAGGTCAGGATTGCACCGATACAGTCCGACACGTCAGTTTCTTTCGAGGAGGCAGGCTCGCGCACGGCTTCCGACGTCATGAAGGCCCCCGTGCCCACGAATTGCCTGCAGACTCACCGCAGACCCTTGCCTCTGGCCAACAGGACCAGATGGCGGAGATCACTTCCATCCTCCAACACGTGCAGGAGAGTCGCACACGGCTCACGCCCTTCGACGACAATCAGACAACGCGAGAGCATTATCAGATCGTCGTCATGCAAACATGGCAGAGCAGGAGGATCAACACAGAAGCAACTTGCATATTGTGCGGCGTGACACAGCTTGACCTTTGGCGGCTTTGAAGAGGATTTGGCTTTTGAAAAGGGTTTTGTGGCTTTTGGGGTGAGATGGGCAGGAGAGTGGCATCGAGGGCGTGTTGCCTGGAGAGGAGGCCTCGCAGAAGTGCGCACCCGAGAGTAGTCGGTGCCTCCCAAAGTCTCGGGGTCGAAAAGCTGAGGCCGAGCTTCCTTGGAATCCGCTCCTACATCGCACGGCGGCTCCACTCGGCGCTGGGCGAGGCCCCGGCGCTCGCGCACGCTCGCGCACGCGCTTCCGCTGCTCTTCCTTGGCTCTTTCGCGGCTGCTAACTCCCCAGGCACTCTTCGAGTGCCAGCGGTTCAAGTCCAAGGAGAACCAGGCGCAAGAAAACTGCGGTGAGCGCACTCGGCCGGAGAGAGCTCGCGAGGCTCTGAAGACGCCGCAGGGCGAGATGGCCTTCCTGGCCATGTGAGCGGTCTAAAAACTCTGAGTCTCCGCGAATCGTCGGGAGGGAAGTCGCTTTTGGACTGTGAGAGTGAGACGACGCGGCAGGTACCTGCGGAAGATGGAGGCCGAGGCCCAGGAGGCCCAGGAGGGCGCCGGCGACGCCTAACAAGCGGAAAGCCTAGAGAGAGAGACCCCTCCCCTTTTATCTCATCCTTCATGCGGCTAATGTACACTTGCGACGCATATCAAAACGCGAGGCTCTCGTGACTACATAGATACGCCTTTTTGTTGGCGATCTTATTACACGACCTCTCCATTTCTCAGAGTAAGAGCCGCAGAAGCAGAGCTCGCGTCTCACCCGCACTGTGGAGATCTGCAAACTCAGAGATCCAGAAAGAGGGCCAGAGGGCTCCTCCGGGCTCCGAGGGACTGATGGGACTGCAGACAGGCAAGGTCTTAGTTGCATGAGTCTTGGCGCCTTCTTTCGGCTCGAACTGGAATCCAAAAAGGGGGGAAGGTGACGGGATCGCATTCACCGCGGGACGTCGCGTCGCTTTCCGAAACCCCTCAGAAGCTCAGAGAGTGGGTTGGCCGGTGGTGTGCGCCCGGCCGCCTTAAACGGCTGCCGGCTCGTGCCAGGCTGGGGCTCGGCTCTCCTTTTTTTTTTCTTATGATGTTGACACAATTTTTTGTTCCCCGTTCCCCGTTCCAGGGCCCGGCCCCTTTTAGACGGAGAATGACCAACGGCCCGAGCCCCAAGCTGCGCTCTGCGCCAGCTGTGACCTGAGACTGCGCGAAGTTGTTCCAAGGTGCGAAGCCGCCGTCCACCGTGGCGAACGGCCGGTATCAGATCGAGAAGAAGCTGGGTGCAGGCAGCTGCCAGATGACTACGTGCAATTGCGGAATTCCCCGAATCCGTGAGTGCCCAGGTTGTTTTGGGGAGGCCATCACCTGTCTTCCGGTGCTGCAAATCACGCACTCTGGGCACATGCAGCGCAGGTCTGGCAGGGCAGGGACAAACAAACCAACGAGAAGGTCGCGGTGAAGTTCGAGGAGGGGAAGCCATCCCCTCCCGCGCGCCTCCTTTCTGGGCTCCTCCCCTTCTGAGCCCACTTTATGCGCCTTTTGATTTTAATTTCTCCTGACTGTGACTGCCCACAGGACTCCTCGGGCCATGCGCTGCAGTTGGAGCACGAGCAAGCTGTCTTGAAGCGCCGAGCTCGGCCTTTCTGCGGTGGCAGCGCTCTCGCTCCCTTTTCGTGCCGAAGGCTCATGGCTCAGCCACGTAGGCCTCAAGGCTTTGCAGAGCTCTTTTGGTGCGGACAGGAGGCTGGCACGGTCGGCACGGGTACCGGGTTTTTTGGGCTCTGGAAGTTACGCTGCTTCCGATCTTTCGCACATCTCGCGCGCCAGCAACGCTTCATGTGCCTGGTCATGGAGATGCTGGGCAAGTCCCTCGAGGATATATCGGATGCCAACGTCTGCTCACTTTGGCGAGAGGGAGCGTCGCAGCCGTCGCAGCCTTTTGATTAAGAAAGTTCCAGGACCGGCTGCAAGGCCTTGGAGGGCAAGGAAACCCTCCACGCTTCAACCCTCAGCGGGAGCACCCAGCTCTCTAGAAGCAGTAGAGAAAGAGCGGATCCGAGAAGAGGGGGCCTGCGAAGCAGCAAGAAAAAGAGCAGCAAAAAAAGCAGAGCAGAGCGCGCTTTGCCCTAGGACCGCGGTCCTCGTGGCGGACCAAGTGCTGCGGCGCATCGAGTACTTGCACTGCAAGGCTCGGCGGGCGGGCCGGCCCGGAAGAAGACTCAGACGAAAATCTCTCTCTCTCTCTCTCTCTCTCTCCCCTAAAAGAGTTGTTGTGGTCCGTTCCGTTTCCCAATGTAAGAGACGGGGGCTCCCAAAAGGAGAGCTCCCCTCGCCAGGGCATCGTCCATCGGGACATCAAGCCAGAGAACTTTATGTTCGGAATCAAGAGCAGGGCTGGGAACCACAGCTTTTAGACTCCTCTTCCAGGAAGCACTTTCCCACTTTTTTCCTCAGGTGCACCACCTTTATCTGATCGATTTCGGTCTCAGCAAGAAGTCGGCCGCTTACCCCGCTTACGCTTCCTGGTGCTTTGCATCCGGAGTTGGGTTTCTTGTGGAAGGTACTTTGACCAGAAGCATGTAGCGCTTCGGACGCAGCTCAGCCTCACAGGGACGGCCAGGCTCACGACAGAGACCTGCTGCAGCCTCTCCTTCATCGGTGCTCGGAATCAGCCAGGTATGCGTCCATAAATGCCCACAAGGGCGTCGAGCAGAGTAGGCGCGACGATCTGGAGGCGGACCCTTTCCATCGCCAACCGAAGCTGTGCTTTGCAAGATGGGTCGGGAATCTGCGGAGCGGCGCAAGCGGCACCGGAAGCTTTCTGCTTGGACATGGCAGGACATAGCAGACGGACATAGCACTCCGAGCACTTCCTGGGTGTGCAAAAGGGATACTGCAGGGCCTGCATTCTGACAGAACTCTGAAACTGGGTGCCTGGTGCAGATTTCAAAACAAAGTTGAGATAGGAAAGCTGCGAGCATACATAAGCGAATGAAAAAGTAATTAGCAACGTCAATCAAAAGAAGACGTTGAATTAGTTTTACACGCTTCGCGTCGTCCGCCTCGGCCCGGCAGTGTTTGAAGCGGGTGCATTGTTTCTGAAAGCAATGGCTAGGTCACACAAGTGAGGTCTTGAGTGAATGAGCGCATTTGCTTCAGAATATTGTTAAATGTCAGCATTTGTTTTCATGCTGAGGCTCTGAGCAATAATCCCACGTGAAGCTAAGCGGCGTTAGCGGAATACAAAGAACCAGGAAAGCAAACAATCGCAAGCAAGCGAGCGAGCATGTTGGCAGTTTGATATGCGTGAACGCATACATTCATACATGCATACGGTACTTGCGCACGTACGACATACGGACATACACCAACAACCAGCCAACAAGAGACCACACAGAGACCACACACACACACACACAGCAGACACACACAGACAGACAGAGACAGACACCGAGGAAGACACGGAGAGAGAGAGAGAGAGAGTTAGTCTTGAGAGATTCCCTGGGCGCGGCAGGCCATCGGCCACATGCTGATGTACTTCCTCCGAGGACACACCCCGGAGGGGCTCCCCTCCTCCGCTTCGCGTTCGCCCCTCTCGCTCTGAACTCTTCGTGTCTTCTCTGTCTTCTCTCTTCTCTTCAGAGACAGAGCAGCAGCGAGCAGCAGGATCCCTCCCCTGGTCCGGCTTGGATGCCAAGACCCAAGAGGAAAAGTACAGGCGGGAACGGCGGGAACGGGGCAACTCCGCTTGGGCAGCGCTTCCTTGCTGGCGGACCGCTCTCGCAGGAAGATCCGTGAGAAGAAGGAGCAGACTCCACTTGACGAGCTGTGCGCAGGCCTGCGGAGAGACACAGACAGATCTGGCTGTCGCCGAGTACGTCGGAGGGGGGAATTCGCCGAGTCGCTCCCTTTGCCCCCGAGGCTTCCCGCCAGCCTTCAAGATCTACCTGCAAACAGCCCGCTCTTTGGAGTTCAAGGCTCTAGTGCCGTACTTCGGGACTTGGCTTCTGTGGGCCCTGGCGCAGGAGCGGCCCGATTACGTCGCCTTACGGAAACTCTTTGCAGATGTCCGTGCCGAGATTGGGCCCCAGGAGGAGCTACCGAGATACCCACAGCCCCGTCTGTCCCTGTAGAAAGTGGACAGTTTCCTGGATCTTCCTGCTAGTCACTAGTCAGTTTTCTGATCAAAGCACACCCAGCAAATGAAGCAAAAAGTAAACCATCAGTCGGGGTGAACTAGACATGATAATGTAAGCTCTACAGTAGCTTTGCATCGTCCGTTGATCTTATCGCGATTCATCGGTTGCTACGCTCGAGCCCATGTTCACGAGCGGGTGTGTGTGTGTGTGTGTATACATATATATATATATACATACATACATATATATATATAGATATATATAGATATACATATACATGTAGATTTACATGTGCATATGCATATACAAATTTGCAATTATACAAATATACAAGCCCCTGCTCTCCAGGACCATGCCTTCCAGTTTCTCGAAGGGCGAGAGTTAGGCGACCCAAATCACTTCGAGTCCACCAGTCTGCAGCGCTGTGTGCACCTGTTTCGAGGTACCCTCGAGCCTCTTGAGCAAGCGGAGTTGCGGCAGCCTGACGATCAGGCCGGGCCTACTACCAACGACAACGATGAGTCAAGAAGATGCTGCTTTCGGCAGGTCTAGAATAGTTATCGGCTAACCGAGAAAATCAAAAGCTAGTCCTGGCCTCCTGGCCTCCTGGCCCGCGGGAGGCTCCCACTGGTGGTTTCTCTTTTTGCTTCTGCGGCAGCAAGCTGGGCCCCCGCAAACATGTTTCAGACACGGGGGGGGCCGTGCTGCATCTCTCTTCTCCTCTTGAGGTCAGCGGTGCGGGATTAGGCCCGAGGCCAAGAAGAGCTCGCAGAGCACATACCTCACTTAACTCACTTACAGCCATCCTTTTCGATCCTTTTGTGTGTGTGTGGAGGCCTATTAAAAAGCCGCCGAAGCGCGGACTTTGAGTATGCTCTGTGCATAACATATGCCAAACGGCACTCTGGCGTTCAAACGCTGCAGAGACAGAAGACAATTGGGGCAAAGGTCCTGTACTTCAGCTGGCAGGATTTTTGGGGGCCGTAGCAATGATAGCCCTCTGCCGGACCCTGGCGTGCATTCGACTATAGAAATCCTGCGCCAGCATGTCTCACCGTGAACTGAGAGTAGGGGACGAGAGGATAGGATAGCCAGCGTGCACCACATTGTGGAAAAATCCTTGCCAGAGAAGATGCGTTGGCACTTCGTCGGAACGGGCCATCTTTTTGGAGACATGCTGCTTTGCCCGCGGCACTTGTTCAGGCCCAAGAGAGGTTCAGTGCCACACAGATGACTCTCGGAAACCAGTCATGACCATGGTCATAAGAGTGGTCTTGGAGATTCGTTTCCAGGTGACTTCCTAAGAGCCTCCCGCTGCCGTGGACAGTTCGGAGATGCCGAGAAATCCGGAGGCAGTTGCAAGCAACAGCTGGCCGTGGTGTGCGGTCTTTTTGCGGGGAGGCGCCGCCCACGCCGCCCCCGCGCCCTGCGACCCTCTCGCCGCTGCTGGCCGCGGCCCGCCGAATCCGAGTCTCTGCAGACTCTCAGCTCTCTCAGCTCGGGCTCGGAAAGAGCAGGCCTACTTCGGCAATGTGGAAGAGCTCATGGATGGCTTGAGACTGAGACAGCACCCGATACTCTGGGTATTTCGTGCATAGCTGCATAAGTTTTCACGTCCACGTGCCTGCAACCATTTGCTGACGGGATTGATGGATTGCGTGTGTACCTCCCGTGAGCCAAGGATACAGACTTGTTTCTACTGGTCGTTCGTTCAGCCGTATGTGTCAGCACGGGGGCAGTGAGCCTTCTACTTACATGTCGTGTGTTCATGCTTCAAACTTTTTCCTGGTGGCCCGTTTGTTTCAGCGTCACTTGGGGCACAATTTTCCGTTTCACCGAATTAAATGCCCGGTGCTTGGGGTGCTGGTCATGTTGACCGATTAGCTCAGCGTGGGAGATGAATTGTCACTTAGCACATGTCATGCATTATGTCTGACCGACCTGGTCAGCATGGTGCATGATATTTATTGTGTTGGAGTTCACTCCCACGTCTGTCCGATCAGGAAAGCGTGCGAAGTGACTCCATCATTAGGCCTAAACCCAGAAGCGGTTCAACCAGCTGAGCGGGGACGTGGACGAGCGCAGCCTATGCTTGAGGTGCCGACTTTGGCTTGGTGGACGATGGCAGCCAACGAGGTAAGCAAACGGAGTTCCGTTCCTCGATGCACTGGCAAGGAGAGCGGGGAACCAAGACCGCAACCGGGACGTTGTGCAGCTGTTGGCAGGGCTGCGAGATCCGGAAACGTGGCTTTGACAAGCTCACCGACCGAGACTTAGGAGACTAGCGACACCCGCGACCCAGGAGACCGACAACAACGACACGACGTGAGCCAGGGCAACTGCAATGGACGTGAGCACTTCGGCGTCAGATCCGACCGGAAGATCGAGGCGGCCCGTGAGCGCGGTCAGTTTGTGAGGAGCGCTAGGATCTTGATCTTTCTCCCACACCGAGATGGTGTATGTTTCGTCATATGGTTATGCCTACCATAGGCATGGCTGCCGAGACCTGGCATGCGCGCGAAGGACCACTCCAGTCCAGCGGCAGCCGAAGCTGAACTCAACTTGCAGCCACTTGCCCGAGCAAAGTGAAAAACACGTCATGTGGGTTCTACCAGAACACAATAACTTCTGCAACCCCAAGCCTGCTGCTACGTTTGATTGCGGGTTGTTTGTTGTTTTTCTTTTTGCCGCGTCGCGGGTTGCGGGCAGCGGGCGGCCGCGGGCGGCGTGTTTTAGAAATACGATGAACCGGGATCGCCAAATGAGGGAACCTGGTTAAGGTGTAATGATGACGAGCCGGAATCGCCACATAGGGGGCGGGGGGGCGTGTTTCAGAGTGTTTAAGATATATGATGAATCGGGATAGCTGCTTGGCTTAAATGACAGGGCATGTTTATAAGATATATGATGAGCCGGAGTCGTCAATTGAGGAGGCGTGTGTAAGATATGATTACGTGTCTGTTTAAGATTTTGGATGAAACGCGATCAGCAAATGAAGGGGCGTGTGTAAGGTGTATCATGAACCGCGTTCGGTAAATGAGGGGCGTGTATTGTAGTATATGATGAACCGGGATCGCCACATGAGGGGGCGTGGTTCAAATGAATCGCCAAATGATAAATGAAGGTGCATGCTTAAGATCTATGTTGAGCCGGAACCGCCAAATGAGGGGACGTGTTCGACATGTATGATGAACCGGAATGAAGCTACATGAGGGGGCGTGTTTAAGATATATGATGAAACGGGATCGCCGAATGAGGGGGTGTGCGTAAGATATATGATGAGCCCGAATCGCCAACTGACG
>CAJNJA010060575.1:0-23686 GCA_905231915.1 Symbiodinium necroappetens
GGAGAAGCGTAGGATGGAGCGCGTGCACAGCCATCACCTGGAAAGTTAATTTGGTTGGATTTGACCCTTAAACTTTTACATCTGACCCTTTAGTTTGGGGTCCAGCGCAGACCAGCTCAATGGCATGATTCTGTAATGATGACGACATTCACATTGGTTGGGCCATGGATGCTCTGGTCTCAGAATCGGATGTGTATGTTCTTGCTGTAGCCGGGCCTGCGAGCTGAGTTTGCATCTGCATCACTGCGAGCGTAAGAAAAAAACCCTAAGCCTTAATTGCGTGCGGAGAAAAAAATAACCTAAAGTTACCCTAGAGAAACCCTAAAACTGAGTGAGAGAGAGAGAGACCTGAGAGAGAGTCCAAGTGTGTGTTTGTGTGCGTGTCGGTCTGTGCTTCTGCGTGCATCCGTATGCATTGCGATAGTTGGCACTGTCAGAACCCACAGCCATGCGCCCTTCCGCTTGAATGCTTAGCAGGGCAAAGAGTTCATCATCAGTAGCAGTTGCAACCAGTGGTGCCGAGGGCTTCTGATTCTGATTCTGATTCTGATGCAAGTTTGATGCGAGGACGAGTGAGTTGCATCAGGCTGTTGGCCCAGGGTGATTCCGAATTCCACGGTCACTCAGAGCAATCGCGCCAATGGTAGTAGGTCATGCGAATACTCTCTAAAAAACCCAAACCTCTTGAAACTCTCACGCCTTGTTAAAAACCCTAAAAGCTTATAGCTTCTTGGCCGTGCTTAACCTTTATAAGTTTGGATACTGAGTTACTGCCGCCCCCACCAGCTTGATGAGTATAGTCTGGATACTACATGAGATTTAGGGTTTGGCCGTTCTTGTGTTTGATCGTTTCTGGGTGGGGGGTAGTGTCCAGTCCCAAGGCCCGAAGCCCTGCGATCCTAAATTTCAAGCCCCAAGTCCGAAATCCCGGAAGAAGCCCGACAGTTAACAACTAACCCTAAGAATGCTCGTGCCAGTTTCTTGAGCAACATCAGTTAGATTGCCATGCCATTTGCAACTGCTGTGATAGCAGTTTTTCTGATGAATATTTCTGCTGCTGTGCGAGCGGCCCTGACACAGAAGGATGACAGTGTTTTTCATGCTGCTGGATCCCCAGCGGTGGGTTTTCAAGATGCGGCTAGAAGTCAGTTCCTCCAGTCTTTCGGAAACACAGCATCCGCCTCGTCTGCAGCTGGGCGCCCGTCGGTTTTTCAAGATGCTGCTAGAAGTCAGTTCCTGCAGTCTTTGAAGAAGAAAGCATCCGCCTCGTCTGAAGCTGATCCGGGAGAAGGCCGCGGCAAGGTCGCTTTCAGTTTCTCTGGCCTTCGCCGTGCAGTTGGCGGGGCGTAGCTCGGATAGGCATTAACATGTCTCGGCAGCATCAGAACAATCCGGTTATGAATAAGTCCTCTTGCAGTGATGAGGAAACTCCGTGGGCATGGACAGAGGCTTCAAGTGACGGCAAGGAAGCCAAGACCAAATTACAACAACGTTCGTCGGCGCGCGCTGGCATTGAAGAAACCCAAGAGAACCACGTGAAGCTGTCTGCAGATAGCTTGTCAAGTGTGTGCCTAAAAAAAACAAGCTGGGGTTTGCTTAGTAGAAGTATATGGCTCTGCCCAGGTTCAAAGAACGTGCTGTGGATCGACGCCGTTTACATGCTTTGCTTGACGGCGACAAAGACTGCAAGTGTGCTCGGAATGCATGTTTTCGAGTGTTAGCTAACTCTCTGGATGCAGTGTTGGAGTTTGTCACGAAGTTCAATGATATGGACAAATTGGACCAAGATGAGTTCGCCACTAGCCGCGCAATGAGTGAAAACCAAAAACATGTCTTGATATTGAAGTAGTGCTCATGGTTGCTTTTCACATCCAAGATGCACAGCTTGGGCAGCCAGCAGCCAGCTGCAAGAAGGCGATCCTATGAGTTTCTGGGGCAAGCCATTTCTCTTGACTGTTTGGCTTGCCTTTTGGGGGTTGGAAAGAAAAGGATGCTGAAGGCCATGGCTGGAAGATTGGATATGCGGTTTGCTGAAACTGGGGGCTCTGTGAGACGGAGCCCAAAGACCGACTCTATAGACAGATTTCTGTACGAGCTCCATTCTTCGGTGGCGGAAACGCTGCCCAGTGGGCTCCTGGTATCGAGCAAGTCTGTCTGTGTGTGTGTGTGGTTGGTGTGTGTGTGTGTGGTGTGTGTGTGTGTGTGTGTGTTTGTGTTTGGTTGTGATTGTTCCGTATATCAATGTATGCAGGTCTGTGCACAGCTTGCATGTCCAATCAGACTGATATGTAGGCCTTGAGGTTTTAAGGGTTGGGGCTGTAGGACTTTAAGGTTCTATCTGATTGGGTCTGCTTGCAGAATCACGCATTGAGGTTCCTGGGGCGGCAGAGAAAGGACTTGAAGCCGAAGCCATCTAGAAAACAGCTTCAGTGGTCTTGTGCTCTGGGTTGCATTGACGAAGAGCCCGTGTCCGATGATGAACCCACTAGTGGTGAAGAAGATGATCGGAACGATGCAGCTGTAATTCTGCCTCCGGAGCAGATGCAGCTGGATGCTGACTTGAGACAGGAAATGGAGATGGACAGAGAGCTGTGGAACAAGTAGCCCGATTGATGTTAGTATGTCCGGTTCTAATCGGTGACATCGATGGATTGTGTTTGTGTTTGCAGTTTAGGCATATTGGCACCGCCTTTGGCCTCGACCTGGACAAGCTGCCGAGGCGATGGCTTCCTCCGGGCCATGTCATGGACTTGTACAGGCACTATGCCGTCAGTGTTCATGAAGAAGTGCGAGCCACGCTTCTCGGCACCGACTGTTGCTTGGACCTTGCAGTGACCATCGCTTGCGGTCCCTCCTGTGTTGCTTCAGGTACAATTTGTTCCTAGCAAGATTTCAGCAGAAGTGGGCCACGAAGCTCGTTTTCCGAAGCACAACGGACTTTGCTGAATGTGATCGATGTTTCAGCCTCAAAGAGGGTATCCGCCAGGCAAGAGTCCCTAGCCTCATTATTCATGCGGTGCATGAACCACAGTATCAACATTCTTTGTCTTTGCTTCCCAGGATTTGGATACCAAGATGGGGTTCGTGTACGACTACAAGAAACACCTAGAGGATGTACAGCGGGACAGGAGCCTTGAGCAAATGCTTCAAAGCGAAGATTGTTTCCTTACCAACAACACACCTGTATTGTTGGTCCAGACGGACGGAATGGATCAAGCAAAGTGGTCGGTCCCCCGACTTTGGGATCGCCCCAGCAAGGAAATGGGCTCCGTGGTTAGGACGGGGCCTGAATTGTTTTACTTTCAGTGTGTCCTTGTGCAGTTGGTTTCGAATTCAATTCATCAGATAGTGAGGCCGCGGATGAAGGTCCAAGGGGTCTGGATCCAAAGCGTTTGCTTGCAGCTCTACGTTGCAGATGTGCATCTGGCCCATGACAGTTCCATGACGGTGGAAGTGACCTGTCCGATGAATCAAGATTTCATGCCATTTAGAACGAACTGTGTTGCAGATAGTCGCCTTGACCTCGAAAAGTCAGCCTCATTTATCAATTTAGGTTCTTGCCAGATCACTGGAGAAATGCAATCAGATATTGCAATCACATGGCAAATGTATGCCAAAGGAGGTGCTGGTGTGGGTGCCTCGTTTGCATACTTGTTGATATGTCTATCAGGGCCACATCGGATCGTCTTCTTGCTTCCAAAGTTCAGAGGTTGATAACACCACACGAGAGAACAAGAACGGCACCCTGCTGAGCTATCTCAGCTGGCTAGTGGCCTCGTGTGGGTTTCGACTTGCGGGCATGCTCAATGCGAGAGTTGGCCACACTCATAATCGCCTAGGCCCGCCTCAGGGTCTCGGTGTTCCAGCTGCTAGTGTGTTGAGTGACAGACCAGATGTTTCTTGACTTGCAGATGCTCTGTATGGGCTCCTCGCCACCGCCTTCCGTTACTTGACAGAGTTGCTGGATCCGCTGGACGTTTCCGAGTGGCTTGCTTCACTAATTGTGATTGTGTGCCGTTGCTTCTGTCACGTCTCCGTTTGTCCCAGTTTGGTGCTGGCTGAGGAAACTGTATGGCATTTTGCAGGACCTCAACATCCAGTCGTGGATTGGGCCGAAAGCCGTCTTTTCAGTTCATGTGCTGGACACAGTGCGGGATTGGAAAGGGTGGCTGCTAGACTCAGTCATGTTAAAGGATCCAGATTGATGCAACCAACTGAGTTTATAGTTGGGAGGTTCTCGCAAAGAACTGAGGTTTGAACAGCTCCGGGTCGGACTTTCCGGAGGCCTTCTAGACACTTCCGATGGATTGCACTGCTTTATGTTCATGCGACGGAGAGGTGGCTCGTGCAGCAAGATTAAGGGTTGCTGTGCTCCTGTTCATAGTCACAGTTGCAAGACGACATGACGTGACAACTAAGACATACCGTCCCACCTGAAGATCACCGCGAGTGGAAGTGCAGTTCGACTTCTGCAATCTCATCCGAATGATTGCTGTTGTATCACCAAACGATATGCTTCTGATGCATCTGCAAGCCAACTGCCAGTGCTGGTTCTGCCAGTGTCTTTCCTGGACCGCCTGCACGGGCCTGTGCCTGGGATAGCTCGCCCCAGCAAGGTGCCGCACGCAGAGCACCGCCGCAAGTGGCTGGATCTTGCAGACTCGATTTTGAAGCAGTATCCTGTGCTCTCTGCCAAGTTGCAGCGTAGTGTCTTGTACCTCACGCAAGTCGGTCGGGGTCAAGCTCCTGCAGCCTCCTTCGAGCCGCTTCCATGGCATGAATCAGAGAAGCAGGGTGATTTGGTGCAGGGATTGGAGAGCTTGTCAAGTTGTGGCATACTTTTGCCAGTGGCAACATTCAGAGCACAGTTGCGAAGGTAAAGCGCCTTGGGCCTTTGCCACTCTGGGCTTTTGACTCCCGTGGTTTCGTGGCCAACCTGAGAAGTGATCTGTGGTGAGAAAAGGGTTTTCCTTGTTCTGTTTAAGTTTGAACAGGCAGTGCATGTCTTATCGTCCGTGCCAATGGTGCTGCCGAACATGTTCAATGCAGCATCGTGATTTGAGCTTATGCTGCCTATGCTGATGTCCAGTGTAGCCTCAAGGTCTTCCTTTGTAGTGCTGAGCCGAAGATGTCCAGTGTAGGTTCAAGGTTTTCCTTTGTTGTGCTTGAGCCGAAGATGTCCAGTGTAGGTACAAAGTTTTCCTTTGTTGTGCTTGAGCCGAAGATGTCCAGTGTAGCTTCAAAGTTTTCCTTTGTTGTGCTTGAGCTGAAGATGTCCAGTGTAAGTTCAAGGTTTTCGTTTGTTGTGCTTGAGCTGAAGATGGCCAGCGAGTCCAGTGTAGGTTCCAAGTTTCCCTTTGTTGTGCTTGAGCTGAAGATGTCCAGTGTAGGTTCATGGTTGTACTTGTGGTGCAAAGCAGATGCACAAAGTGTTCGTGTAAGTCCCAGACCTGAGCTACAAACCCTGCCATCCTGGAGCATGGCAGCTTCTTCCTCATCCCGAAAGAGGACACGCTGCCAGAGTCATCCCTCTTTCCCAAAATCCACAGAGAGACCTGAAGGACCCGCGAAGATGGTGGCAACCTGGACCTGTCATCTGCCGTGGCTTCCTTGGCCAGACAGATGCCTGGCTCCTCGAAGGACAGCTATAGGGATGTCGTAGTTGATGAGTGCATTGAGCTTGCTGGAATCGGTGTGTATCCCAGTGTTTTGAGGCCCAAGCTTAAAGCTTCCCTTTTGAGCCTGCAGCATGCCAATGCTGCCTCCTCGGAAGGTCCCTCGCAAGGTGCAAGGCAAGAACCGGAAGAAGTTTCCGAAGGGCCACTTTTCTACACGCGACCTCGCCATGCTCATGGATCGGCAGAAGGTCTCCCTGAGCCGTGTTATGTGTTCAACGAACGAGTTGGTGACCTCAGTCTGGCCGTCAGCTCACAAGCTTCTCGAGCGGATGGAACGCCTTCTTCAGAAGTGGGAGCGGCTACGCATGGACACTCATGATGACAGGGCTCTGGTGGCAAGCAGAAAGAAGGCTTAGGCCTTTAAACTTTGTTGTGCCGACCGACAGCGCTGGAAATGACTGCGGCTTGCCCTGGCAGGAATGGCCCAGTGCTGGAGATGTTACCTTGAATGGCCGTGTTTGGCGATGTACAGCCGCAAAGGCATACCAGTTTGGCCTCTAATTAGAGTGGGGCTGTGATGTGCTTTCGCTTCGCGACAGAAAAGATGAAGCTCCAAGCCTACTGTGTTGTCATGAACCAGGGACCAGACAGCAGCTGTTGTTGAGTTGCTGACATTGCAGAACACTGCTCCGCCTTCTACGCCGGCGAAGAGAGCACGCATCCCCACGACTGATGTCGTATATCCGGATGTCATGAAGACTAGCAGCCCCAAGAATGTTGCGGATCAATTCCGCTGGCCCCGAAGGTGGGGCAGACACTTTGAATTCTGTTGGTTGTGCCAAAACCAAAGTGCAGTGCACAGATGATACACTCAGGTTCCTGCACTCCTCCGTTGAAACTTGGGGCAAGAAGTATGTCCTAGACAGCTTATCACAGATGAGCTGGAAGATGTCAACGACCTTTTCTGGTATGGGTTGTTTCGAGAGTGCTGCACTTTCAGAACCTCGTCTTTCAAAGTGTGGCTTTGCAGAGTTTGTCTTGAGCTCTTAGCTTGGGAGGGCAGTGCAACTCAGGTTCGCGAGCACGCGAAGGAGATGCTCCACAAGAATGGTCGCGAAGAGTCGGCTTGTGTCGATCTTCGCTCGGCTTTGGACTATGACTGCAAGGCCCAGAAAGTCTTGCAGGCGACGTTTCCCGGGAGATGTGTGTCACTCAGTTGCACTACATGCCCCGGTCCGTTGCCCCAGTATCATAGTCAGTGCAAAACAGAAAGAATCGTTGGAGGTTTATGATGCAGTGTTGCTGTAAAGTCCCCCAACATGCTCTTAGATACCTAAACCTCCCCCGTGCAGTCTTCTAGAAGTTTCCCCAAAACAGTCTGCTTTTCAGCATGTGTTTTCTGTTGTAATATTTATCATTGTTCATGCCCGGGGAGACGAGGCGGCTGGTTTAATGTGTTTAGCTTCGCCTGGGTGTACAGGCCAATCATTGGTTCAGTTGTCATTGCTGCAAACACTAGAGCTAAGCATAGGCTAGCCCATGTTAAGATAATGGAGTCCTGGTTTCTGACTTATTTGATTGAAGTTACGTATTGAAACCAAGACGCATAAGCTTGAACTTGTTTTCTCGCAACATATTAAGCTGCCCCCTAATGCTCTGGCCGGTTGGGATTTGGGGTTTAGGCCTCACCCTTGTAAGGTGGGAGCGGTTGCAAACAATTTTGCTTGCATGTCTGAGGTTGGCCTGCTAATTCATGTGGTTTGGAAGTTCCGTTAAGCCCTAAGCCATAAGCCGAAAAGGTTCCCAGATCATGGGCCGGGCTCATTTAAATCCTCAAGCCTCAACTCGACCCACTTGTGCCCAGTCTAGTCTTCAGTGTTCTTTTAATTGATTCGGGGTAAGTATAGGGTGAGTCGGGACAGCATCAGGTCGTTGGTCCATTCGAGAGTCACAAAACCATTCCTGATGATATGCAGTTTCAGTCCTGAGGCTCTAGTGCTATGTTTGTTGGTGGCAATGCATTTAAATCCCGGTCCTGCTGCCTGGGTGAATATGGCAATATCATGTTGGCTTCCTGTCCTTAGGGTTTCTGTCCCCTGGGCGCGGATAATATCCTGAGGCTGTGGTGAGTGTGGTGTAGAAGACGTGGTGTTGGCAGTGAGGCACTCAACACGGAATTGCTCCGATCATTATGCAAAATACGGTAGTAGGGTCGTGGGTTCTGGTGCTGGCATCATGACTCCTCAGCATTCTCCATGGCAACGCCATTAAAAGTCTTGCAGTGTGGTGTTGGTACCATGACTCCGAACATTCCTGAAGTTGTCTTCTTGGCAATGCAATAGAGTCGAGTGCTGCTTTCGCAATGGTGCTAGCATCCTCACCTGATTGTTGAGTTCGGCTGAAGCTTCATGACTTACGTGATTGATTAGCTGCATTCACCTGTGTAGTGGTGCTGGCAGCATGACACAATACTGGCTCTGCCTGTGTCAGCATCTTCGCATGCATCTGTTGCTGTGCAATCTTCCCTGGGGTGAACATGTGACGAAGCAGTCACGGCGATTTTGCTCGTTTGCAGCTTAGCTTGCATGTCGTGGCCTTTAATTTCACCCAGATCCCGAAGCCCAAAGCCCAAACCTGTGCACGGACCCGGAAGCTGCAACTAGTTTTTGTGTTGTTCGCACGCACAAGCTTTCGAGTCGCATTCCATTCTATCAGGGTGTGGGTGGTGATAAGAAACGAGTGTGGGTTTTATTGTTTGGGATCTATTCAACGAACATGGTCGGACTTGCTGCGACACTCTAGGCCCACGCCAATATAGTTTGTGTATGCCGGCATGCTGAAGTTCTAGAGGTGCAAACTAGGTGGAATCATTATCTGCACGTGGCGTGTTGCTGGGTTGCTAGGTTATATACGGGCTTTCGGCTGTGAGGTTTAGCCACAATCACCGTGTTGCTAAGTGTTTCTGTGCCATCGTGTCAGAAAACACAGCTGAGGTTCGGTGATGTGCTGAATATTGACTTCGCTTTGCAACGTGGGCAGCAGCCACACGGCTGGTGCCACGTGCACAGATCCTACTGTGCCGTGGGTGTTGAGCCACTGAGGGCTGGGAGCACGCAGGTTTCAGTTGAAGCTGCTGGGCCAACTTGCTGTCCCTTTTCCATTGCTGGTTTGCAGAAGAAGGTGCCCTAGGGATCCTTTGTTTTATCATGGTCGGGCGTCGCCTTATGCAACGCTGCAACGCATCCTTTGCTTCCAAAGCTTGTCGTCTGTGCAGGAAAATGACGGGAGATATGCGACCCACAAGGCCTGGATTCAGCACCGACGGCTGAACCAGGAGGACCCAACCGCTCCAGTGTTAACACCTCCGGTTGTCAGTGCCCCTACGCAGGACATTGTCTTCTTCGAGAACACGCCTGGATATGAGGGCCGGCTTCTGGAAGATGAACTAGGTGGCTTGGGTGTGTGTGGGAATTGAATCCATGTTTTTTGAAGTAGCACACAGTTTGAGCTTGATATGGACTCTGAAGACGCGAAGGAGATCTCTACGAGATCAGACATGCGAGGTTCGATCCTCGCAACTTGGGATATGGATGCTCTCGCCCGCGATTTTGGGCCATATTGGTGAACCGATCCACCATGAGGTGGAAAACTGAGACTTCCTTGGCCTCCTTGTTGCAGACATTCTTCTGTATGCCATCGATGAAGGCACACAGACATATCAGACGTTGATTTGCCAGTCAGTTTGTTTACCATGTTTGGATCGCTGCAGGCATCAGATTTCTTTTGGAGCAAATCAGCTGGCTCTCAAGATCTAAGCGTGAAGGATGGTGCGACTATCAAGGGTTACCGCCGCTGCTTCGGTGAAGACAAGAAGGCAAGCTGGGTTGGTGTTGAGTTTCGAAATGAGATGCCCGATGTTGTTAGTTGTGTTTCAGTTTCACTCCCGTTGTGTGCAGGTTTTCGATTTGTCCCAACGGAGCCCTGTCTACTTTCGGACTGAGCTCACGGATGGCTCCCTGATGGTCCTCAAGACAAACACGAAGCTGTACTCTGACCATGACAAACAAAAACGAATCATGGCAGCCGAAGAAATCTGTGCCTGCCTGGCAGTGCCGTGCAACAAGAGTTTCGTTCCTTGGCGGAAGTCACACAAACGAAGTTAACACCGAAAGCCCTCCCGCTCTGCGTGTCGCTCAGGCTAGACTTGCCAAAGGCCCGCTCTTTGCGGTGGACTCGGTGTCCTACAATGCGATTGCCCATTTAGCTGGCAACGGCATGCATGTTGCCTGTGCTGGTGCTTTGGTAATTATTGCTGCAATTCATGTACAGAAAATTAAGCCAAGCAGCAAGACATGAGTCGGTGATTACCCTGTGTGTGTGTGTGTCTTAACCAGAAAGCAAGCTTCTATTTCCTGTTTTCAGCAGCTATAACTATTTCACTTTCTATTGACTCGTGTCTCTAGAACGACTATGCGAGACAACGGTCGGACGTCCCCCGACTTAAGTCATGATGGACAATGGATGGCCGAACGTGACTCCTTAGTTGTGCACCAAAAGCTCAGATTGCGCTATGCACTCTTGCATTGACGGGCTGTTGGGTTGCAGGTGCGGGGCTGTGCTCATTGACAGGGAAGATTCAGATGTTGAAGTAAGTTTACACCAGTCATGTGCAGTCAAGCTGTGCCTGGAGTGCGATGGAACATTTCAGATTGTGCATTGGTGCGAAGTGGTAGTGTGCATCCAAGCTGCATGTTTCATGTGCAGTGTAGTGATGCTGTCAGCCAAGAGTAGACGTTGAACTATCCTTTGTAGTGGTGATGTGCCACTGTGAGGACTTCGCGGGGACTCGCCGGGAACATTGCTGACTCCTGTGTAGTGGTGCCCGGCCTGGGATCCCATGCTGGATGTTGTGACTTGTGTAGTCCTGGATTCGGATGGAAGATTTCACATTGTTTAGTGGTGCTGTGTTTGGACCGCGATGGAAGATTTCCTTCCAAATGTGTAGTGGTGTTGTGCCTGAAACGATGCCGGCTGTGTGTTTCATATGCAGTGTAGTGATGCTGTCAGCCAGCACAAGATGTTGGAGAATCCTGTGTAGTGGTGTCTCTGAAGCAGAAGAACCGGCTGTGTGTTTCTTTTGCAGTGTAGTGATGCTGTCAGCCTGCAGAAGATGTTGAAGAATCCTGTGTAGTGGTGTCTCTGCTTACCTGCGATCGCAGGATTCGCGGGGTTTCGAAGGAATCACTTTGTTGACTCCTGGAAGGGCCTGTGTAGTGGTGCCTTGCCTGGGATTCCATGCAAGATATTGTATTGGCCTGTGTCGTGGTGCTAGGGAGAAGAAACCCACCATTCAGATTTACATTTGTTTTTCAGGCTCGGAGATTGCCCGATCAGTCCCGGCATTGCCGGTGAGGTGTGGGCCTCATGGGCAAACGAAGTGGCCAGGCCTTTGGGAAGCCCCCTTCGAAATCTTTGAAGGCTGCTCCCGGAACACATGATGGTGCACGGCCCTGGGTCGACCGGATGTTGAAGTCTTTAGAGACACGGACTCAGTCATGGTATGCTGCAGACCACAACAGGCATCCCAATATGATTGCATTCAGAGTCAAATTGAAGTGAACTACCGAGGACTTTTGACGTTGACAAGGATGAACATCCTTGCCAACTCGTCTTGAAGTACATGGCCCATGACCAGGACAGCTTTGACCTCCTGCTCAACAATGTTAATGCTTGGCTGGTGGCCAGGGGAATTTCGACGCCAGAGGTTACTTGGGTGCATTTGGGTGCCAAAATATGTGCATAGCATGAATATTATTGCTACGGAGTTCTTGCAGCCTCATTCACTGCAGGCTGTGATGCTGGACCACTTCACATTCCCCGCTGATGATGATGCTGCTTCATTGCCAATATTATCCTTTTGGATGGCAAAACCGACCGAGGGATTTCCGCCTTTAGTGCAGTTTCGCAAATGGTGTGAGTCGATATGGTTTTCGTTCGAGAAGGCCCGCGAACCTCTCGAGGTGCACCCTGTGACGGTTGCACCAGGCGATATGCTGCAACAGGGTGCGGTCGGCCTGACCAAAGGATTCACAAGGTCTGCTGTGATCTTGTATGCCATCATTAGGACTCTGATGGTCGAGGATATGGACACGGAGCCGGAGCGGGACTTCTTTACCCAGTGCCCTGGCTTTAAACAAGCTAAGCCCAATTATGATGGTAAGCTGTATCAACTTCATCATGTTGTGGAAGCTGAACCAGACTCAACACACCGATAACCAAAGTCATTACGCACAAGGTCCGATTTTATTGGCCCTGCCGCTGGCAGGGCCGATAAAATCCAGATGGGTCCCACGGGCACCTGTAAAAGAGATCTCATTGCAGGGGGCTCCCCGTAATGACTTTCAATATGGGTCGTGTTGGCTGCCATTCATAGTTTACGGGCCCTGCCGCTGGCAGGGCCGATAAATGGAGTCCCATTGCATTTGGTGCTGCTTATTGCTGCGTTGAGACCAGGCTCTGCTTGGGTCAGCATCACGAGCATCAGCTGGGGCTGTGGTCACCCAAACATTGAATTTAGCCCAGACTGCCCATGCCCAAACCCATGTGTAAAATTTTGCTACCCCAAATCATACCATTGCCGCCCGGCCTCTTGCTACGTGTTATCCCATGTAAAAGTATGACACGCCACAGAGCAGATGGTTTGGAGTTTGTGTTCGATATGTAATGAAAGTCTTAGATTTGTTCAACCGATGTTCTAGTGACTGCCCGTGAGTCTTGGTGTGCTGTGGTGGTGGTGCGGCGGTTTCGTGATGGTTTGGTTTTTCGATTCTGTGATTTGTTGTGATGGTGCTGGGTGCGGTGGTGTGGTGTCGCGGTGGGCCGTGCGGTGCCGGGGGTCTCGTGGGGGTGTGCTTTGGTTTAGCTTCTGGTTCTGCTGAGTTCTCATAATCAACATAGTGTCTTCTGAGTGCAAAGTTATCCGTGCTGCCGTGCAACTAAGATGGATGCTTGACGTGCTGGTCCTACCAGTGACCTATACTGCCCGATGCCAACACGAGCATTCCTTCCGGTCCCTCCAGCTGGCTCACCAAGCGAGTCTCCGCGAGAAGAAAAACTTATTACAGACGGCTCTTCGATTTCAGGAACGCGCCCAAGTACTCATGGTGGCTGTTCGCCCGCACATCATACCGACTTGGCTGTTGTGCTTCTCTGCTGAGAAAGTAGTTTGCTGATGTCGTCTGGTTACGTCAATGCACTCAGGACAACCCTGGCTGGACGCTGGAGGTTGCTTTGAATGCTGCTTTCGACGAGTACAACAACTTCGGGCTCGCCCAGCACAGCCAGCAGTTCAAGCTGGCAGAACGGGAAATGTATGGGATCAAGGAGCCCCCTCAGACTCGCTTTGCTAGCCCTCTCAAAACCTTTCACCCAAATAATACTTGAAATCTTACATGTGCACTGCATAGCAACAGAATCAGATAAGGACCCTAAAGCCTCAGGCCCCTAACCCTGCACCGTTTAAGCCGTAACTCCTAAATTTCCCTACTCTTGAACGCTGCCCTGCAGGCTCTGCTGTCTGGGGTTTCTGTGGAGGTGCAGCAGCTGATGGCCAGGCATCTACAGATGAACACGTTGCAGAACTCAGGTGCATGGGTCGCAGGATCTCGAAGTCCAGGGAGTCCAGGGTACCGCCTCAACCAGGGTCGCTAGAAACAAGTCTTTGTCTTGTGTATATGTGACTCCCCCGACAGCTTTCGCTTTGGAGAACATCCGCAACAGCCGGTGGTTGATTGGGTCTTGTGGAAGGGGTGGCACTCCCTACTGGCAAGCAGTCGAAACTGTGAACCCGGGCAAGCAGCTCTTCTTTATGCAGCGAATCATTTTCCTGTTCAATGTTCGCAAGAAGCAAGTGAAGAACCTCAGCACCGCCCGCTGTACCCCGGACCAATGGGAAACGATGCTTGAAACTTCCTGCCTCATCTACCAGCTGCTCGATGACATGAAGGCTGCCAAGGATGCAGCCGGCTCTCCAATCTTCAAGCCAGAAGATGTCGCCAAAGCCACGCAACGTGCCTTGGAAGGGCATCTTGACAGCAATCCCAGGCGGTCAGGTTTGTGGCCGCTGCTTCAGAGGGTTTAGGGTTTTGGGGGTTTAGAGTGTTAAGGTTTAGGGATTTAGGGTGCTGAGGTTTAAGGTTTTGGGGCTTTGGTGGTTTGGGGTTTAGGGTTTGGGGGTTTAGGGGTGGGGGTTTGTTGGGTTTTTGGGTTTTGGTGGTTTTGGGTTGAGAGGTTCAGGGTTTAGAGCCGGGGCTTAGTGTTTAGGGCCTTAGTAGGTAAACTTTAGGGGTTTAGGGGTTTAGGGGTTTAGGGTACCGTGTGATGCACCTTGAAGCAACTCGTCTCCTAACTCCGAAGGTTGTGCTTGGATCCTTGGGGCTGCTGTCCGTTCGATTTGGATTGTTTCTCGGGCTTGCAGACCTTGCAAAAAAGCATCCTCGGATAGGCGTTCTACTGTCATCCCTTGATATTGAATTGTCTGAATACTATAGCCAGTAAGTACCTTATGCTCATCGTACTCCAATCCCCTCTGCTCTGCCCAGGGACTACAGCGGGGAATTCCAGAACCTGGTGACGGCCAAGGTCGACTTCTTGCCGTCCGATTTGTCCTTCTGGCAGGACCACTCTGCCAGTTCATGTATCATGCCACACCACTACACTGGCCGTTGTAGGCTGCTCCCCGCCACCAAAACAGACAGGATCATGTCATGCTGCCAACACCGTCTTTCTGTCATGCTGCCTTCACCACTACACACAGCCAAGATTGTCATATTATGCTGCCAGGGCCGTACTGGCGATGATTGTGTCATGCTGCCTGGCGATGATTGTGTCATGCTGCCAGCTCGCCCTTCATCTCGATCGTGACATGCTACCTGCACCACTAATCACATCCCTGCCGCTGACACAGACAGGTTTATCTTATGCTGGCAACGTCGCATGCTGCCATTACCAGTCCACCTCACCTGCATAGTGTCATGCTGCCCTCACCTCTACATGTCTGCCACTCCATCTGGATGCTGTCAGGCTGCCCTCACCACCCCGCCACCCTACACAGGTGAATGTCGGATGTCGCCCCAGGACCACATGTGCAAGCAGGCGGCTTCCTCCGCGGCATTCGGCAGCCCAGCCTGCGACGAATGTGATGCGATTACAGCTTTGGACATGGAATCCGTTCAGAAGGCCTATGAAGCTGACCTGCTCAAACTCTCCGAAGACATGTCGAGGTTTTCGGCCTACACATCGAAGGTTTCAGCGGGAGTCCGACAGCGTGCAATCGCAAAGGTTCTGAAGCTGAAAGCTGAGAACAGACGAGGTGCAACAGTGGTTGTCGACTTCATGAGGCGACATGCCATGTTCGTTGCAAACAGCTATGTCGAAGAGCATATGAACTTCATGGAGGATCGTTGCTGAAATTCCGTTTAAATCCAAAACCCCAAACCCGGAAACCCTAAAACCATAAACCCACGCGAGTAGCTGAAATTCTGGCAAACAATGTAAATCCAAAACCCCAAACCCGGAAACCCTAAACCCTAGAAACCCTAAAACCATAAACCCACGCGAGTAGCTGAAATCCTGGCAACCAATTCAATGTGAATCCAAAACCCCAAACCCGGAAACCCTAAACCCTAGAAACCCTAAATCCATAAACCCTCGCGAGTAGCTGAAATCCTGGCAAAGAATTAAATCCAAAACCCCAAACCCGGAAACCCTAAACCCTATAAAGCCTAAAACCATAAACCCACGCGAGTAGCTGAAATCCCTGCCAACCAATAAATCCTGAACCCTATAAACCCTAAACCCATAAACCAAGGCGAGTAGCTGAAGTCTCTGTCTACTCAGGTAAACCCAAAACTCCAAACCCGGAAACCGTAAACCCTATAAACCCTAAATCCATAAACCCACGCAAGTAGCCGATATCCCGGCCAAGCCATCCTTTTGTGCAGTGGGTGGGCACCGTGGCACCAAGTGCCATCGTGGTTTGGGTGGACCTCACCAAGTCCGGAACCCTGCAAGCGGACCATCTGGATGCTGTTTCCGAAGAGGTTCGACGTGTCTGCAGCGCCTACCCCAACAAAGCGGTGGCTCTGATCATCGCTCCTACGATGATTTCATCGAAGGTGGTGGCCGGAAAACGGGGTGAGCTGAGGCAGGATAATTTTAGCTAGAGTTTCCTACTGGTTGATGAGTGACTGTCTTTCTCTAGACGACTCTAGACCACAAGACTGGCAGGCGTGTGGAAGACAAGCTCGACAACCGCAACCTGAACAGTGTTCGTTTCGGCATCAGGATGGAGCAGGGGCACGGGAACAGACGGCTGCCGCTCATCTTCCCGGCCTGGGTAGCCGTCAATGATGCTGCCACGTCGAACATCTTCAACACTTCCAAGCTGTTGCTGAACGAGCCACTCTTCAGAGTTCTTTAATTAATTGTGACTTAGGTGATGAAATCCTATACCCATCTAATCAGATTCCGCCTGAGGTGCACAAGGAACGAAATCTCCTGGTTGCCAACCCGGGACTATCGAGTGCCACACGTGAAAAACGCGACTCCAGCAACGACTGAAGCAACGGAGAGGACACTAAACAAACAAAAACACCCTTGAACCCTGCACCCTTAAACCCTTAAACCCTAATCCCTTAAACCCTTAACCCCTAAAGACTTGGGTAGGTGGCACACTAGAGAACCTAAATGGTATATAACCGTGAGCCTATCATCATCCCACTACAGGAGTCTGTCTGACATGCAGACGGCCGCCCAATGCCTCGGCGGCACGCAGGTCCCCGCGGAGATCTTGAGCAGCCTTTTCGAGGATCGGGTTTATGGGTCTTTGTTTGGGATCTAGGACCCCGGGACCGCAGCTTTTCAGGTATCCTGTGTGTGGGCTTCGGATCTCATACGTTAGGTGGAGGGTCATCTTAGAGGAAGGGCCGGGTGCCCAAGTACCATGATGCTGCTAATGTGCATTTGGACCCTATAACTTTGGACCTCCTGGGTTTCATTCCAAACGACTTCCAAGTCTAGCCTTGTTAAACTAAAGCGATCCCTTATACCACACGATGCAGGACGTGAGCGGCCTCGATCCGAAATCGACCGTGTGTGTCATTAACCTGAGTCCCTACGACGCTTGCTTGGAGAAGGCTTGCCTTGCGAGCAAAGACCAAGGTGGCCCCAGGACTGATCAACTTAACTTATCCCAAACCGTAACCTTGAACCTATAGCCCTCAATCCAGAACCGGAACCCTAAGCCCCAAAACTGTTTCCCTAACATAGATACCCAATATATGCCCTGTACCCTGAAGCCAGCCTCCTCTACCGATGCAGGATTGTGACATACAGCTGTGGCCCTGCTGTGGAGACCCAATACGCACAACGGCTACTGGCTCAGAAGCTTCTCGAGGCCAGCAATTGGTTGAGTCTGAAACCGAATAATTAAATTCAATGCCTCAAAGACTACTATATGCCTTTATGTTGCCCAAACAAGCAACCACGCTGCTCGTGATGAAAACTTCGCAGGATTGGAAGTCGGGCGCCCCTACCTTCGGTCTCTCAGTTGCACCGTACAACCCGACCTTGGAAGAGCCCGCCGACACGGTTTCCGTGCCTGATCTGCTTCTGTGCGAGACGGGAACGGATGGCAACACCGGCGCGAAAACGCTGGTCCTCAGCAGCACAACCAGGGCCAAGTGGCAGGATGATCCCATTCGGAAGAATGGATGGGCTGAGGAGATTGCTAAATTCGATGCCAGGTGCCTTACCAACACAACATTCGTTTTATGGAAGACATCAATATTATTTCAAGTTCTCCCCACGCCCGAAACCAAAATAAACCCTAAATCCTAAACCCTAAGGCCTGAATCACTACGACCCAAGATTCAGATAATATTGTGCTGTGCCCAAGATGATTCAGGTTTGGGCCGTCCGCAGCCCCAGCAGCAGCTGCCTCTACTGTTGTTGCTAGCTCCCTTCCGAACCAGTCCGCTCCTGCAGCAGCCGAGCCAGCAGAGCCAGCAGCTGGGCCAGTTTCCGGGGCCTGGGCATCGGAACCCAGAACCGTGGGTCAGCTGGAGGAGATGTATGACATGGTGCTGTGCATCCCTGGGCGAGTCCCCACTACGCAGCTCAGGGTTGTCAATGCATCCGCGAAGGGCAAACCTCTTTCCGAAGCTACAGAAATCGTGCCCGAGCAAGAGCACAAACTGTTCATCGCATCAGCCTCAAACTTCTAAGCCGAGGAACACTGTTGAATGCGGGCTTTCAGTTGGAATCTAAATGGAAGTACTGGTGACTTGTAATTCCTAGGTGGCCTTGGAGAACGTCACTTTGGATATGAAGAGCTTCGTCATCGGCCATGACAGGGCTAGCTTCTTGGCCGCGGCGAAGGTGCAGAAGCTCATGGAGACTGGAGGACTCCGCTCATCTGCTTGCTTTGTGATACGATCAGCTTAGGAAACAAGCCTAGTCTTGAATTCGAATCCATTCTCGATGAATACCGATGACAGGCTCGAGGTTTTACTGCCGGCTCGAATCGCTCGCCCTTGCTTCTTTAAGCATTGCACTTGAGATGGATATGGATTGGGGTTGCGATGATCTTCTTAAGGCTCTGCAAGAGGGCAACGAGCAGCTTCGCACCCCACAGCGGCCGCACACCGGGACAATTACTTCTGATGCTGCACCGCTGAAGACACCTCCTTCCGATTCTACTCGTGCCTCGACACAAGCCTCAGCCTCCTCGACTCCCTCATCTACGCCATCGCCATCCCCGGATCAGAACAAACTCCCTGCCCCGAGGACGCTGTTCCCAGGTATGTTCGGCAAGCCTGGTGCAACGGAATCTACATCTTCAATCCCTGCGAATCCTCATGCCTTCCGCCGTGCCCAGACCTCTACAAGCGAGCTTAGCATGGCCGAGACTCCTACGAAGGCGGATCTTGACTTCATGAAGTCTAGCATCGCTCAGGCCAAGGCCGAGATCGACGCGGAGCAGAAGCAGCAGAAGAAAGCCGCCGGGAAGGAGCAGGCAGCCGGGCAGCCTCAATTAAGATGGTTTGGGTTGACAATTAGGCTTTAGGGCTTAGGGTTTAGGGTTCCGTGAACAATAACCCCCCAGAGTTCTTATGGGTGCAGCAAAACCACACCTTGACTCCTAAAGCCTAAAAACCCACTTACTGAGAGCTCAACCCCTCAACCCTAAACCGTAAATGCCAACACTCTATCCCCAAAACGAACTAAACACCCGAAGCCCAAAAACGAGCAAACCCAAATCAATCCTGATCCTTATGATGCTGCTGCGGGGCCAGGTCTACAAAGTAAATACTCAACAACCCCCCCAGAAAGCTTAAGTGGCTCCTAGCTCAAAGTCAATCCGCCTCTAAGACTCTACGATAAACCAGTGAACCTTTGCCTAGCCTTCAAACTCCTACAATTTCATGTGCCCAGAAGACACCCCAAGAACAAATAGGTAAGGCTTAGCCGTGATCTTAGTCTTATTGTAATCGCTATGTTGGGTATTCAGGCGAAGCTGCTGTTTTCAGTGTGTAAATGCTATCTTGGGCTGTTCATAACCTAAACCATAAACCCTAAACCCTAAACCCTAAACCCTAAACCCTAAACCTAAACCTAAACCTTAAACCCAACCCCTAAACCTAAATCCTAAACCTAAACCCAAAACCTAAACTCAAAACCTAAACCCTAAACCCTAAACTCTAAACCTAAACCCTAAACCCTACACCCTAAACCCTAAACCAACGTAAACCGAGAATATCAGTTCTTTAAATTCTTCATTCCTCTTTGCAGGCACGGCCTGGCCCGGTCCCGAAGGGTGCCAAGAGTGTGGCTGAGCGGAAGGCTTGCTCTGGTGATGTCATCGGCCTCGCTGCTGCTGTGTCAGCCCTCTTGATTCAGAAGAAGCCTAGTGGATCAGCCCAGCAGAGCAAAAGGATTGCCAAGGCCAAGGCCAAGGCGAAGGGCAAGACCGACAAGAAGACGGAGATTGGAGATGAGAAGGAGCAGGAGGGCAACGATCCGGAGGAGACCCGTGAGGTTTTGGATGCTTTGGAAGAGTTTGAAGAAGTGGCAGAGGACGAGGAGCTCAACAAGCAAGATCGGGCGTCGGCAGGCAGCAGCACGGACGGGAAGCGCAAGAGAAAGCTCAGCTTTCCCAAGGCGAAGGCCAAGGGGAAGGCCAAGTCCCAGAAGAAGGAGACGGAGCCAGCTGGCAAGGCGAAGGCCAAGGCGAAGGCTGCGGATGGCCAGGTCCAGAAGAATCCCCTTGATTCCTTTCTGGGAAAGGAATGGACGAAGTTCAAGGATGAAATGACCCAATCCTTGAAGGGCAAGATGAAGTACCAGGACATGCTGAAGGAGATCTCGCGACAGCCTTTCGCCTGAAATTAAAATATTGATAATGTTATCGCGAACCTTGGGCATGAATGCCCTGCTTATCATCCAATAAAATGGTGGTATCCCTCAAACTCTAAGTCTAAAGAAGACCAAAGACTCGCCAACATTGATTCGAGTAGGATTGTCTGTGTTTTAATGAAGCTCTGATATTTTAACCTTGGTATCATCCGTCATTATTCATCGGACTTAGCAGGCCCTCAGATCCTAAAGATAAAGATGTGGAAAGTCTCATTGGAAACTCTCATTGTAGATCTTACCAGATTCGCTAGATGCCTGGACTCGATGCTTGATGTGTGTACTCGATTGTCTAGCCGATGCCACAATGCCTCAATTATTTCCTAAACTTTAAACCCAAAACCCTGAACCCTAAACCCTAAATTGCTTAACAACTGAACCCTGCACCCTATGGTAGCTTACCGCAAAGAACACTTACATGTATTGTTTTTTTCGAGACTAGTATCCCTCCTGCTTTAAGTTACCTGAACAAACGCCCAAGTCCTAAGCAGTAAACCCTACAGATCCCTAAAGACTATTATCAGAAATCATAGTGATCCTTGATTTGATTATGAATGGTAATAAATAGTCTGGGCTCGTTCTAGCCTCTTCCGATCATAATGCCACACTTAACAATAATTGCTCCCATGAAGTTGATGCGTCAACATCTACTTAAATTTAAACCCTGCGACATATTATGTCGGTGCCTCATATCCAGAAATCTCCCTGAAGTCGAACCAGCCCAGGTGGAAGACGCACCCCATCCGTGTGAAGGCTGCTGAGGGCCTTACGGAGTCCCAGCTGAAGCGCCGACGCTGGGCGTAGGATCCTGCTCAGTTTTGTGGCGAGACGTGATCGTAGAACCAGCTTGGTTATCCAGTCGCTTCTGCAATCTAAGACTGCTAGCTCGGCTTTAAAGTTTATGCGATCCTCGCACCACGACTGCAGGCTTTCGGGTTTTTGTGCAGATTCGGAAAGGAGCCATTCTGTGGAATGGTTCTGCTAGACTCCCCGGATCTTGCCTCATATGGGCTTCTGATGTCATGTGTTCGTGCTTCAAGGCTAGTCGGCATAGCGATTCAGCTGACTTAGGGCCTGCTAGTGCGCAAGTTGAAAAAAGAATCGGTGTGAGTGCCCGTCACCTTGAGTGCTACACTCCGAAAACCACAAACTACGCACTAAACCCCAAAACCCTAGGCCCTGTGCCCCAAAGCCGTAAAACCCTAAAAGCCCTAAAACCCCTAAAAAAACCCTAAAAACCCTAAAAACCATAAAAACCCTAAACCCCTAAAAACCCTAAAACCCCTACAAAAACCCTACGGACCCTCCCAAACCGAAAACGCTGAGCTGCTCAGCCCTTCTTGTGCATCCAGGCTGTGAACTCCTATCCAGAAAACCTCTGCAGACCCAGATATTATCAAAACTCCCCAAGCTCGGAGCCCTCAACCGTGAAGCCCAACAGGTCTGAGTCTGTTTCGTGGCAATGATCTAATACCAACATCGGACTTAATCTGCACTCCTTCTATGATCCATACGACTGACTCAAAATCCAAACTAAAACCGCACCCTTAAGCCCCCAGACCCGGCAGGAATCCTCAAAGATGCCACCGCCATCCAGTGCTGCTGGGAAAGTGATCAAGACTTGGTGGTGCTCGAAGTCAGTGAGGAGCTCTGTTTTCTGGATCTTACAGTTTAGGGTTTAAGGCTTAAGGTTTAGGGTTAGGGTTTAGGGAAGTTCAGGGCCTTGGTTGGGTTTATCCATGCTACAGGAGGGCACCCGCCGGTTGCGCGACACGGACCCTGTACCATTACGGAACCTGTTCCATGAGTTTGAAGCCAATGGCATGGTGGATTTCTCAGTGAACGGACACATCTGCGAGCGTCCGGAAGGCTAGTGGAGATCAAAATTCAGGTGAATTTCAGTTCAATTCCTCAATCCAAACACAGTTGGCTAAGAAGACTTAATCATTTGCCTTTGCAGGCGCGGATGGCGAGGCGGACTCGTTCAATATTTCCTCCGATGCTGCCTCTCCACTCGTTTTCAAATATGCTTCGCTCAAGGGCAAGTCCGACTTGAGGTTCACGGCCCTCGCCTCTTACTTCAACAATCGTGCCTTGTTGGACCAGAAGATCCTCAGGCTTGCTTGGAGGGTGTCTTGGAGCAACGACGACCAGGAGCCATTGAATTTTCAAGAAGCATGCCCCATAGCAAAAACTTATTCGATAAACATGGCCTTTGCTAGCACAGATCTTGTTGAAGGATGGCCCGCGGTAGCACAAATCCTTTTTAGAAGCATGGCTGCCTCCAGGCAGCACTTATCTTTAGAATGAGCATCATGAGCAAAATGCCACGCCCCTGCCCGAGGCAGCACATATCGATAAGATTCGGACCGATAAGTTTTAGGTTTAGTTGTTTTAGCCTTGGGGGCTTAGGCGCTTAAGGGTTTAGTTTTAGCTTTACATCAGTAACTGTTACATGATACCCTCAAGGCTACCCTGGTCCTTGTTGCTATGGGCTGGTACTGGGTCGAGCAATACCCAAGCTTTATGTATTTCAGATTGTATGGTTTAGGGGCCCAGTTTAAGAGTTTAGTCTCGGTTGTAAAGGGCGTAAGGGATCAAGGGTTTAATTCCGGCTGTAGGGGCTACATGATTTAAGGCTTCAAAGGTTTAGTTTCGGCTTAAATTGTAGGGATTTAAGATTAGAGGGTCTGGTTTCTATTGTAAGGGCTTGAGGGGTCTAACTTTCTGAGTTTAGGTTTTTTTTGTTGGGGGGGGGGGGGNNGCGGGTATGGGAATTTAGCTTCTTCTTATGGCAGCATAACCTAGAAGCTGTTTTTTGCAAGGAGCTCTCACCGAAGAAGCCCTTGTATCTCTTGAAACAGAACCTTGCTTTGCGGAAGGGCGAAGCATACCGGCTGATCTGAATCTGCTCCGCTCCTTGAAGTCAAAGGCCGCACATATCTACGAGCACTGTTTTTCCTACGTATGATAATATCAATATAGCTTCAAGAACTTGTTTGTAGATTTCGCTGTGGATAGCGTGTGGCCGCAGGTTTTCCGAAGACTGCAAAGCTGCTAGTGCGGCTGCAGAAATCCTGAAACTCTCAGGGCTTTTAACGACGAAAGTCGGAAGCAGCTGCTGTGTTCCTGTGCGAATATTTCAGAGCAGGCTCTAAATGATGAAAGTGGGAAACAGCTGCTCTCAAGGCTTTCAAAAACGGCGAAAGCAGCAAACAGCTGCTCTGTTCCTGAACCTCCCAGGGCTTTTTGACGACGAAAGCACGGAGCTGCTGCTCTGTTCCTGAACCTCTCAGGGCTTTTAAAACACGACGACACCGCGAAGCAGCCGCACTCAAAACAGTTGGGGGGCAGTCACTCTCTTCAACTCTCTTCTGTTGGCACGCGTGCGTGTGTGCGCGATGGGGTGATGGTGTGTGTGTGTGTGTGTNNTGTGTGTGTGTTTGTTTTTGTTTGTGACAGAAAGAAAGATAGAGAGATACCGAGACCGCCTGAACCTTAATATTTTTGGCTCAAACGGCATGGGGTCCGAAAGCCCAACCACGATGACGTCCATCGTTAATCCGTTCTGAGAGCATCCGTGGCCCAACCATGAT
>CAJNJA010060586.1:0-35808 GCA_905231915.1 Symbiodinium necroappetens
TATATATACATATATACATACGCACATGTCAGCTACACATCATATGTATGCAACATGTGTGCCTATGGCGTGCATGTATGACATGGAACATGCAGATCTCTACACCCAGGGAAGGCCTAGATTGCGGCCCGCGCAAGCCCTTGGGCCCCATTGTGTGGAATGAACCCCAAAACAAACCTGAGGCCTCAAAGTCAAAGGTTTAGGGCTTCACAGCTTGACTAGTTGACAATCGATCCGGAAGAATTCGAGATGAAGACCTCGGGCCGGATTGAGATGCAAGATTCGAACTTGCCTCCACCCAGCGGATCTCACCACTTTCGAAGCTCGCAACGCAACGAGCGCAGCGGGTTTGCGTATCACTGGCGGCGTCTGAGCAGGCTTTTGCAAGCAACACAGGTGAATAATTAGTGGCAACAGGTTCGCAAACATCCAGAATCAATGTGATGTTTCTGCATGTCTCCTGATGGCCCAGTAGGGGGGTCCGGGACAGGTCCGAGAAAAACGCCGAGGCCAGCTCTCAACTCTCCCATACGGTTTTGTAACCTGAAAACAGATTAAATATCAAAGACACAAACAACTAAACATACACACACGACTCTGTAAGTACTGTGTGTATGTCTATATAGTCTACATGTGCACATCACACATCTACTTTTGCAATGACAGCCAGGCCTTCTCCGGGAAGAGATGCGCCAATCCAAGGCAGCAATCGCGCCACGGCCGCGGCCCCAACTTCCGAATCGACATTCAATTCTGGTTTCTATCGACCGAGGGTCGGGCGGAACAAAGCGTCGAGATGCACAGGGGCTAGACGTCGGTTTGGGCCGCAGTTGGGGTTTAAAATCCAGCATCCACGAATCGATGCACATCCGTGCTGCGCCGCAACCCCGGTGCTCTCGAAATCTTCAATCCCAGCGACACCCCCTCCCCCAACGAAAGCCTGAGGCATCCCGGCTGTTGGCAGCATCCTTTGGCTGCCACGCCGGAAGCTGGCGCAAACTCCTCCAACTGTGTATGCATGTGTGTCTGTAAGTATGGTGTATGTTTGTATACGTGCGCTATGCCGCAGCCAGCAGGGTCGCTGCGATATGGTATGTTGCGCAACAATACTCATAGTAATGGCATCACTACTACCATTACTACCACTACCATCTAATATGTGCCTCACACTAGAAACCTCGGGCCCAAACACTAATCACTGCTTGTTTAGTGTGCATGCCCTTCCAAAGCAAATCCGCCTCAGAACTGAAAAGCCGAGGCGGCACGCTTAACTGAAGCAGCACGTGGCTTGAAGCATCATGGAACTGGCCACCTATGAAGGATAGCAGGAATAACAGTATTCGGTATGTGGCAATTAAAGCAATCTGGCTTGCAGCATGTTGTGTTGTAATGTATCATCACAGAAACTCAGTGGTGCTAGAGTAGAGGGCCAAAGTCTAGGATGGTTGTAACTCTGCTTACAAGCTGAAGGCTTCGGCTGTTGGTTGAAGATGCAGGGTTCGGGGGCCCTTGACTTCGGACTGTGGCACGCACATGCTTCGGTGATGCACAATTCATGAACTCCCGCGAGATGACAACGAAGAAGAACATGGCGAGCAAGAAGTGATGCTGCCGATGTCGTATGGAACTTCCAGTGCCGTTCCTTCCGCTTCAAGTATTTTGCTTACGGGTGTATGTGCTACTCTTGAATGTATCATAACTTATCTCTTTCCCGTCCTTGTGGGGAGATGAACGAACTCCAACCTTCGCTGTCTCCAGCCAAGCAGCAGGTTCCGAGTTCTCATCTCTACTCGTACTTCAGATTACACAAAAAGCACCGACCAACATGCCTTCCCGAATTCACGCCCAACACGAAGTCCTCAACCTAAAAATTTGAGAGCCTACATCGGATTGCCATCAATAGTCTAAGTCCAGGCACCAGTCTGCGTGGCCCTCGCAAGTGAGCGCGCGGATCAAAAGCTCACCGTCGCCAAGAGAAGCCTTTGATCTTGATTTTCCGTGATGAAGTTGCTTTGCAGGCTTGAATCATCCAGAATTTTTAGTAGAACAACAGCACCATCGGGGGCAAACATCTGCAAGTGCACGGATAGACCGAGGTACGTCGTGTTGTGGAGATTTTTCCGCTTCTGACTAAGATGGCACGTTCCAGAAGAGGAGGCCCGAAGTGCAATGTGCGGAGACATCCTAGTGGCCACCATGCACGTGAGCTGACGAACACCTGCAGCACGCTTGACTTGGGCTTTCAGTGCATCGGGACCTTTACGACACCGGTACTTTCCCAATGCCATGTTTTGCAACACGAGGGGCCACGTCGCGGCTCTGCCATAAGTGCCGCGGGGCAGGTAAATCGGGTGTGGCAGCAGCGACAAGTGCCTCAGGGAGCATGCAATTGTCATCATGCGACTTCTGCTGCTCGGGTCGCGATGTCTGCGATTGGAAAGAAACTGCTGCTGTTTTGCTGACAACTCTTTCCATATTGAAGCGGCTGGTACCATGTGCTATTCGGATTGTTGAAGCCACGCTAACTCTGCTTCAGCTCTTAGAGCGGCGACCTTGATTTGGTCCTCAGAGGCTTTGCTGAGATCCTCGGCAGATGCTGGCCACTCCACTTGCGGCCTCAGGCAGGGTCGCATGGCCTTTTCAAGAGCTTTCCACTGGGTCCCCTTGCTCTCCTGCAGAAAGGATTTTCCTGGTGAAGCAGTCAAAACCCAAACCGATTCTGGCAGTTCGCAAGAAAGCAAACCTCCAAACACCCTGTACAAAGCACCCATAAGTCCTGAACCGAGAGCCGCGCGCTGGGGCCTTGTAGCTCGACTGCGCAGGGGCGCAGTAGGCCCAGCAGCCCTGTGTGCAGAGCAGTTGCTGGCACGGCTCCAGAACCGACAGGTGCCACGTTCCGTCGCTGCAGGGTTCGGAATTGTGGGTTCTGCATTCTGGAAGATGTTTGTCCACGGAAGTTCGCGGTGCTACCATCATTGTCGATCAGATATTCTGAATAGCATCGTAGCAGCGGGTTGCCAAAGGCTGTATCTGGGCCCGGACGCCAAAGAGTCCTCGCCTGTCAATCGGCACGCGTTGCACTCCTTTAGGCGAGGGCCCAGAAACCTCGATGGCCTCTCAAGACCCCCCAGAAGAATCCGGCATCCCGGAGAAGAGCTCAGCCCTTCATGCAGAAGAACAAGAATCATTTGACGCTTCGGCTGTGCCCTGCGTGCCTTCGATCCATCATCGTGGACCAAACCATCCAACACATGTGCGACCGCCGTGTTGGATGCCTCCTCGCGGCTCAGCGGCTGATAGCCACACTGTCTGATCGGGATCCGGATCGGCTAGCACCCGCGCCAATAGCTTGCAAATGTGATGGATGGGCTAATCACGAGGATGCTTGGCGGCGTGCCGACTTATTGTCTACACCTAGCTCATTACATGAAGCTACTTTTTGCTATTAGCACCCTCACCAGCATCAACGTGTGTTTGTGCAAACCACTACTGTATCTGGTGGTGGTGCTACTGCTGCTGCTGGTGCTGCTGCTGGTGGGGGTCGTCGTCGTGATAGTTGTAGTCGTAGTCACTGAACATACAGCAGCATTGTAGATGTCATAACCCGGCGTCTCTAGCGGCGAGTTCGCAGTTCATTTTACCTCTCAGTGCTATCGTAAATCAAACTTTTGTGAGCAGTCAACAAAGGCTCCTCGTCGTCAGCCGCAGCAAAAGCCAGGGGCGCCTCGCTTCCAAACGGCACAGCGAAAACACCTGCTGTGCTGGCTGGAAGGCTTCTTGCGCGACAGTTGGCTGCTTTCTGGGCTTTAGCGAATTGCACATGTGTTCGTGCTGGTGGCAAGAAAAGCCAGAAGCAAAAGCAAGTCCGTAACCATGTAACCAGCATGTCTCTCCGTTTATCTGTACAGGCATAGTGTATGCAGGCATCTAGATCTACATGCGTGCTTAGAAACATACTTGCGCAAGTGAAAACGTTAACGAACATAGACATACAAACGTTTATGACCATTGCTGAAGCTACAAACACTTCAGGCGGCCGTTCTGGAGTTAGGTAAACATATACCCATGTGTCTATGCACAGCTGCTGGGGTGTGTGTGTGTGTCCGTGTGTCCGTGTCGGCATATTTGTGTCTCGGTGGATTGTGCTGGCACTAGCAGGCAGGTGGTCTGCAAGTAGGCAGAGCTTTCACGATTTCGAGCAGCGTCGTTGACTGCCACAGGGCAGTCTTCTTGTTAAGAAAATTACTTGCCGTTGGTATTTCAGCACTCCTTTCAGCAACTCTGTAACGGCAGGACTTGTAGCATTGTAGCCAGTGGATGTAGAAGACCGTTCAAGGGCATGTGTCAACACTGTGTCGTTCGTGCAGTGCCTTGGACGTTTCATTTTGACGTACCTAGCTAAACCTAGCTTTCAAGTCCGAGCATGACCTGCCGGCACATCGCAGACAGGTGGACCACGGCTCATCGGCCAGCAAACAATCAATGAACAGGTAAGTAGATGCGCTAACACATGCAAGCACCGTTGCACACATGCCGGCATACGGATTTCTATGTCTACCGACTCTCATTTCGACCTTCATTGCTATGACTACCGTCTTCACTATCACCGCCATTTCATGTTTTGTACAACTACAAGTACAATAGATTTTCATGTTTGCTACAACGATATAACTATAAGTATGAATAAAAATAAATAAATAAATATATATATAGATATGTGTATATAATATATGTATATATATATACATATGTATATACGTAAAGATGACAGTGTTTCTAGTGTGACCCTTTACTCGATTCCCTGACTGCCCATGCCTGGCCCAGGGCCGGCGGGCAAGGCTATCGGAAGAACTCCTCCTGAGAGGTTTCGGGTTTAGGGTTTAGGGGTTTAGGGTTTAGGGATTAGGGGTTTAGGGGTTTAAAATTTAGGGTTTAGGGTTTAAGGTCCCTGAACCCTTAAACCCTGAAGCCTACATCGGGGGAGCAGGCTGGAGCCTACGTAGGGGGGGTATGGGGGGTTTAAGTGCTCATGGGCTTAGGGTTTATACATAGGTTTAGGGTTTGTGTGTTGAGAAGCCACGAAGGTCGAGTCTAAGCTCTTGGTAAAGCCATTACTCACTAATGGCCTCGCCTATGGGATGATTAAGTAAGTCGACATAAGGAAAGAGCGTACGCTGGAATAGCAAAGGAGGTTTCTCGTCAGTTTTGCATGCGAAATGCGGCCAGCGTGCACGGGGGCATTGGAGGCATGTTATCTCATGCGGAGAACATCTCTCATGCGGCAGCTGTGGTAATGAATGAACAAAATCTACCGTAGGAAGAGCAACCAACACTGATAGTACTTGTTGTTGATGATGATGATGCTGCTAGTGACGAAAGTTAAAGTATGGATCACAAGCAGAAACATCGGCCTTACAATCTTAGGGATTCGTTGTCATCATTTTCGTTATCGTCGCACCAGCCTCTCACCGAGGCATCCGCTTACTGCAGAAAGCCGAATCCGAAGCTCTGTCAGGCCTTTCGGGTCTGCACCTCGCGAGGATTCCACAAGGCGCAGCTTCGGGGCGGCCGCTGCGGCCTGTGCCAACACGGAATCTGTGGGGGGGGAGGCGGGGCGGGGGGGAGGGGGGCACGCATGGGGTGTGCTGTTGTCGACCACGACGATGGCTCTACACCGACGGCCACGAAGATGAATACCACGCGGCAATGATATGAGACGATGACGAACATGGAGAGCATGATGATAACACTGAAGCTGACGATGAAGGCGACGAGAATGACGATGACTCCGGCAACAAGCGGCTTGTGGCAACGGGGACGCTGACGACAAACGTCATCTTGCTTATGTTGCAACTTCTTGTTTGGTTCGAGCTCGCCGTTACTCCATACGGAACGTGGTACTCCGCAACATGCTGAGTCGCAAATCTACAGTGTGCTTGTCCTATATAAAGTGAACCTTGATCCTCTGCAGCAGCTTGAACTGAAAGAACACGCAGTCCGTACATGCTGCAAGACTTGCCTTTGCGTCCGTGGCCGCAGGAAAATAAAGGCTGGCAAAGATTTGTGTGACGCCATCTCCACCTTAGTCGTCGGAGACAAGCATGCCATGTCTTTGTCTACGCTGCTGTCGCTGGACGCTGCGTACGAGTAGAAGCGCTTCTGACTTGATTCCCTTCTCAATTGGTGGCCAAAGCGGTCTGACCAAATGCCCATTGCAGTTCAGCTGGAGTTTGGTCTGGCGGCGGAGGCCAGGCAATGCCAGCAGCATCTCCACACCCGACGCTGTGGCGGTTGCCGACACAGAGACCTAGGAGGGGAGGAGGGGAGGGGTGCTCAAGGAGCCAACTACCGTGGGAAAACTATACAGGGATGCTGGTGATTCGGGTGGGTGGAGAGACGGAAGCAAATCGCGAGTGTACCGTGACGCAAGAAGAGCAGGCTGGCGGTAGAAGTCGGTGCAAGGCCAAGATGCGAGCTGAGAACCGCAATCCCCAAAGCTGGCACGAAACCCCGGAAGAGAATGCGAAATACACCAGGCGGCGGGTCCGGGGCTGTTCATCCATCTGCTCTTTAAACTTTCAGGCAGGGCCTGCTCCAACCAGACCTCGCGAGTGCGCTCTCCTTGCGGCAAGGGGGGAGCAAGGGGGGTCTCAGATTTCAGGATTTATGTAGTTTTGGACTTCCCGGTTCTGGGCTTCGGAGTGGAGGAAGTGCTGGGAGTGGCAAGGCTTGTGGCACAACAACATCTCAGGCGAAGATACTGCATGGAGCTACAGGGACAGGGTCTTGAGGAAAGCGTGACCTCAACCGTGAATGATGCGTGCCAACATGAAACTAGAAACACTATGTCAAAGGTGCATGAATGGATGGATGGGTGCTTTGTAAACGAATGTCTAAGGACTAAGGATTCGACAACAGCCCCCCCAACCCCTCTATCGAAAGGGGTATGAGGATTCGGGAAAGTGCAGCCATGCATCGCACAAGGTCCATTTGGACTACACGCCAACGCTTTGGCTGGAAGAAAATCATAACCTGAGATCTTTACATTTATGGTTATATATTATGGTTACATAGCATGGCTATATATCAATTATGGCTATGACGCTAGGTATAATGGCTACATGTATATATATATATATACTGACTGATTGATTGATGCAGACGGAGCTCGGCCTACAGTACCCAGATCTCGAAACAAGCAGACAAGCACCAACGAAAACACCAGACTAGATGCGGACTGAACTTAGTCTTAACCACATGTGTTCAATGAGCCACCATCCATTTCTGATTTCTGCTCGCACTTAAACTCCGCAAACAGCCTGACGGCCCCCACTTGGCACACACGACACACGCCTCCATATCCCGGGCACACCCCTACCATCCCCTACCGATTCCTTCTGCCTCCCGAAGTCTTGAAAGTTTTGGGCCCGGCTTGCCATTACAAGTGGCATTCGTTGGAGCAAAGATCGGAGTGGCGGTACCTGACAAACCATGAAGTTTTGGAGTGTCAACGCAGGAAAAGGCATGGCTGGATCATCGTACAACATCTATCAACACCTAGGACCGTATCCTAATCACCTTGTAACATCAGCCCTCATCAGCAAGAAAGTTCAGTGAACTCATCACCCATAGCAGCCTCAGACACAGCCCGTCAGTGCACCGGGAGGAAGCTCTATAACCCTGAGTCAGGCTCAATGGCCTCACGATGGCTGAAATTGGTTGGTTGAGGCGAAACCGTTGGCCACGGTCGTTTTGACGAGGCAGCACGAATGTGGGACCATTTGATTGATTCATCGATGGGCTCAGCTTGCACCGACGAACTTTGTTGTTTTTTTCATGCGGGCCTAGAATATCTAAGAAACCTTGCAATCTACTGCCTGCAAGTCGCATACTTGTACAATCCTTATCCATGCCCGCAGTGCTCCAGCTCATGCTTACGTGGACAAAGGTATTGCGAAACTCGGAAGACATGAATCCTAATCTGATATAATTAATCTAGTATGGGCCACCGAAATCTCATCGCAAACGGGATGCTTTGACGCCATGCAGACGGCTTCGCGCCGACTGCTGCTTGCACCTGAGGCACGCTGAATCCCAAAGTCCATGGGTTCGGGATGAAGGACAAGCTTGCGCGAGACATGGACGGAACAAAAAAACTCTGCGGTTGGCGTGTCGAACCTAGGGGATTCATGACGGCTTCAAGCGTCATCCGGATAGATGCAGGAAGCGGTCGTCTATTGTGGATGCCAGGGTTCAGGATCCACGTGCTGCGGGTCTTCGGGGTACCCTGCGATGTACATCCATGCCAGCAGCGTGCTGTTCGATGTTGCATCCGATTCTACTCCACCTTTGGACTGTGCGGGAGGACCCTTATCCCTTGTGCACGCCTGCCTCGTCCAGGTCAAGGACAGGGCCGTCGACGACGGTCCGTCCGGCCTGCCCCCCATCGGTCAGCGCCCATCTATGGCAGGATGTCCAAAACCCACCTCAAATCTGTCCAACTGTTAACTCACGCGAGCAGCTACACCCGGTGATGCAGCCTACTGGTTCTTTGAAGCCGGATGGTCCTGCTGATCATCCCAGTTCGGGACCACCATGACAAAGCCTGAGTTGAATCTAGCTTCGAGGCACGGAAGCTTCGAAGGGATGGTCGAGTGCTGGACAGCACAGAACCTAAGCCTAAGCTAAACTGGCGACATACTGTTCAAGGAAGCCCAGCGACACTCTTCGGCTGTCGGCCGGATGCGTGAGGTGGCTGTCGCATCGTGCTGAAGGGGCTGGGCATGCAAGGCATAGGCACCTTCGCTGCAGCACAAGCTTAGGGCTGAGTCTGAGCGAGCGCCAACAGTTCCAAGGCACAGGTCTCCGAATAGCTTCGGAATTGAACCTCCTCGCTCCGGAGGATGGACAAAGATGGTGGAAGTATTGAAGAGCTTGGGAGACAACTTACGGCTCCAAACCTGTGGTATACAAGCCCGTCGGGAAAGTCTGAGCTGAACGTGCTGCCAGGTCCACGAATATCAAAATGTGAAAGTATCTGATTCCAGAATCCAGAATCATCAACACGGCGATGCCTGCTACACCCCAAACCGAAAACCCGAGACAATCGCTACACCCAAGCCTGTGCGTCTATCAGCTCCAGGGCTCGCATGACCGGTTCGGAGGGTCGCTCAATGAGCAGCTGGGGGGCCAAAGCATCCTGCGATCTTTTTCTCGACAAAACAGGTCCCTACTACATACTACTGCTCAATGTAGTCGCTTCCGTGGCGATTGCTGCAATGCTGCAAGCACCTATTACAACGATGACAGCTAATTTGCTGTTGCTGCCGACAGCACTACGAGGGATTGAAGGGCTTTCTGTTTGCACAGTAGTTTGTCACCAATCCAAGTCGTAGCTGACGTGAAGTTTCTCTGCTTCAGCCAAGCGCCAGTGGCCAGGGGAAGCCAGGGGCTGATAGCTAAGCAGCTACGGGGATTGCTATGCCAAACCAAAATCTCACAACAGCTGAAGGCTTGCTTCGCTGTGGAATCTGCCGGGAGATCGGGGTTTGGGCACCAAGGCGTCTGAAGCATTAAGCGACATCCCAGCTCTCCAGCGGAGAGTGCAACAGCAGCGCATCTGCCTTCTGGCGGGTCTTTTGTGCTGCTCGGGCTGCTTCATTACCCACCAAAAACATGCTGGCTTGGTCCGGAGGCTTAGCCTCTACCCTGAGAGCTACAGCCCTACAGCTAACTCTTCATCGACTTCCGCGACATGCCGAGCCACCCCGGGAACTCGGCCGAGCTGTGGGCAACCAAGGGCCTGGTTGTCCCGTGTCTTTGCTTTTCTTTAGACAAGTGGGGTTTGTTGACGATGGTTGAAGGGTCCGATCTTTGGGTTCAGGCTGTTTCCAAGGTTTTAGGTTCACAGGGGCTTTTATGCACAGATGTTGTTTATGCCTACGTCTTGAGCCACCTGGGGGACCCCATAAAGCAACTGTAACAGGGTACCCATGTCATGTATCATGATAGTCACGAGCTACACCAAACCTGCAAGATCAAATCGCCCTTGTAGTTCGATTATCATGATCATCTAGTACCTATAACCGCGTCCTGGGCTATGTCGGTACATATCGGTGTAACACCTAGCGGATATCAACGCGATGAAGTAAAGCAGCAGCATAACCGTAATATAGAATCTGGCCTCTCTAATCTACGCTGTCGAGCTTCCGGAGTGGAGCTGGTGGTTCTTCTTCGTGTGCTTGCTCATGCATGGGAAGAGCAGCATTTGACAGAGCAAAGGTTTCAAGGCCTTTGTGCGCTCGGTGTTCTACTGCCCTCGGCGCTTACTCCTAACTGCTGCGGCGCGGGACCAGCGGGCGGCCATTCACGACGATGCCCCGGTAGCCCTGGGCGACCTGGCAGCTCACAAGTGTTCCCATGATTGCATGCCTGTGCTCAGACTCTAAGTCACAGACGGATCGCACACTCTAGATTGGAACGTCTCAGCACAGGCTTGGAGACACAGAGTCCACTCCCACGACTTTGCAAGATGTGGATATTCAGGGCCGGGACAGCGAGTGCATGCACATTGCTGGCTCTACAAGGTACACTAGTTATTCATCTCGACCACTCTGCCTCAACAGGGCAGGCCGCGGCACTGCACTACTTGCACTCTTCATTGCCCACCATGCAGCTTCGGATTCTTTTTTCTCATCATGAAAGACACTCTCCGCAGCAACGGCAGAGCATCGAAGTGTCGCGCCGCTTGTTCGCAGGATGCTATCGTGGCCTGGCACGTGGCAATTGTGGGCTCGAGCCCCTTGGCCTCCACCTGGGCAGGTGTGCAAACATGTGGCTCACGGCTTGCTTCCGGTCCTTCTTACCAATGCCAGAGCCATGTTCGTATGTTACTCGTGTTAGTAACTAGCAACAGAGACAACAGAATCCTGGCACTTTCCGAAACGCCCGCCTCCCTCCACAGCTGCAGCGCTTCTGCCCAGCGGGCCGCCCGCGCGCAGGACCCGATAGCCGCATTGTAGCCGATCAAGTTCACCTGACACTCTCCGTGGGCTTCCTGCAGGAATTCCCAGGCATGCTGCCAGGCGGATCCCGCCTCGCAGGCGCTGATGGCCGCGGTGTAGGTGATGATGGTCGGTTGTAGCATCTGCGGTGAAAGGGTTTCCAACAGAAATACTGCCTGCTGCCACTTGCCACACTGTTCGCATGCACTGATGGCGGCGTTATGTGCGACGACGTCGGGGCTCAAAGCCCATGAAGCAACCGTTTGCAGCACCTGAAGCGCACCCTTCCAGTCTGCTGCATTGTCGAAGGAACTCACGAGAGAGCTGCAAGTGAACGCAGTGGGTCGCAGCATTCTGGCTTGGATGGCATCCAGCAGCGCTGCAGCATGCTGCCACTCAGCAGCCCGTGCACATGCGCTGATCGCGGCGTTGAAAATGACGACGTCCAGTCGCAAACCACGCTTGCCAGCTTCACTAAGCACAAGCAAGCTTTGCTGCCACGCGGAGGCCCTTTCGGATGCCGTCACTGCAGAACTGTAGGTGACAATGCTTGCCTGCAACTTGTTCAACTTGATTGTCTCCATCAGCTGCAGCGAGCGCTGCCACATCTCCCCACTGGCCAAAGCACTCATGGCAGCGTTGTATGTGATCACATCGGATCGAAGCCGCTCTCCCTCGAGCTGACACAGCAATGCAAGAGAGTGTTCCCACCGAGCTGCCCTGTCGCAGCCGCTCAGCACGGCATTGTAGGTGACGATGCTGGGCTGCAGCTCCCGGTCTCTAACTTCGAAGAACAGATGCATGGCAAGCTGCCATTGGTCGCACTTCTCACAGGCAGTGATGGTGGCATTGTACGAGATTACATCGGGCTGAAGCCCACCGTGCTTTCCAAAACGGGATAGCAGCTCCAGTGCCTGCTGCCAGTGGCCTGCTTTCTCACAGGCACTTATCGCCGAGTTCATGATGATCACATCTGCTCGCACGCCCCAGCTCTCCAGGTTCTGCAGCAGGAAGAGACCCACCTGCCACTTCTCCGCCCTCTCACAGGCACTGATGGCCGTACTGCAGGTAATGACATCTGCTGGTATCCTCTGTTCCCCGCACATCGCCAAGAGTTCCAGCACCTCTAGCCAGCGAGATGCTTTACCACATGCAGTCATAGCCGTGTTGTAAGAAACAATAGTGGGCTCAAGGCTCACGTCTTGAAAGCCATGGAGAAGAATCAAGGCCTCCTGCCAAAGGAACTGCTTCCTGCATGTCGATATGGCCTTGTTACGCTCCACCACGTCCCTGGAACCCGACAGGCTCGAATGTCGGCGACAATCCATCGAAGAAGGGCGCTTCGAATCTTCTAGGCCACCCCGAGCCTTTAGCTTTTCAAGCCTGGCCGGGATCCGGAACTTCCTCGTTCAAAAAGTGCAGCATCTTGGTGTTGCGTAGCTTCAGCCAGAGACGATAGACACATTCAATCGCTGATTCAGGGCCTAGCCGTGTTTAAGACCTGCATTTTCAACATGAGATTTCGATTTGAGCGCCCGCCGAAGAGAAATGCTGAATACCTCGACAAACTTTGTAGTGTCCAAGGCTGAGGACTCCTGAAGTTGGAAAGTCCTTGGACCCTATGGAGTTGTTGCACTTTAAGACTTTCCGGCAGGTCCGGTCTTGGAAGCCTGATTTTCGGAGTGTTTAAAGGCGTTGGCTCCAAGATCAAAGGCTACGGATTGCACGCCTTGCTCAGCATCGTCTCACGTGTTGCCATGGCTAAGGACCAATCCGCGCTGGGACCCACCTGGCATGATTTATGCGGATGCTGTCTGGTCGAGTCGATCCAAAGTCTCCACTCCGCTGCAGGCGAGATGGCATGAGTCAACCGCATCCCAGAACACAAAACTCGACATGCAATACCTACGCCACAACACCGACAATGAATGCACTGTTGTTCTTGTCATTCACTATGGATTGTCTTGCAACTGCCTTTTCTTCTTGCGGTGCGATGCTTCAGAGTTTGCGTGTGGCAATGACTAGCTACGAGGGCTGAGAAGATCAGAATGGCAAGACCGCACTCACTTAGCGCCCAGTTTTCAGTGTGCATCCCAGCAGCACCTAAGGTTTGTCCGAACTCGTCGGCAGGGGCTCCACACCACGTGCCTTGTTCCTCAAACTCCTAACCGCCTATTTCAACTGCAGACATGAAACCCTAAACTCCAACTTCTGGCCCTCGACTTCGGGCACCTGCAGAAGTGAGCACCGACCTGCGTCGGCGCCCAGGGCATGGGGATCCTGGAAACCAATCTCCAACGAAAGCAGCGACGAGAGTAAAGCATAAAAAGGCGGGACAAAGAAAGAAGAATGACAAGATGTTTTTCATAATAACATGCAGATGAGAATGACGAAGAAGTACAGTACTGGGCACTACATCGATGACTCGGGAATCTGCCGAGAGCTCCCCTGCCCCCTTCTGAGCATTGGCTTGGGATGCAGAGGATCTTCAAGGACTTCAAGGATATTTCCTGGTTCTCTGCTTGGGCAACGGCATGTGCAATGTGCACAATGCATCAACGCTTCGGTTCGGCTTTTCAGGACGATGGCACAGGCTTGTCAGATGTCTCGACAGACCAATGGACAAGTGGTGGCTTGTTCTCAAACCTGCAAGGCTTTCGCTGGAATTGCCTAGAAGCATCCCAAAGCATATAGAGCCCGATACCGAACAAGAGAAGGGGCCATGCGGAAATGTAGCTCGGGTCTGCAGCCAGCCTCGACTGACCAAATGCACAATGGACCTCGGCAGAGATGCTCGGGTAATGTTAGGGCTTGCTTAGTACCTCTCGGAAGTCAGTCGTTTTGTCAAGCCACGCATGTGTGATTCTCCTCTAATTGCGTCCCAAATTGGATGAGTGCGAGTCATCAGCTCTCAGAAATGAGAAGTTTCAAGCTGTGGGCCTCAGGCTTCTGTCGCCGGCAATCGCGATGACGGCTCCATTAATTGCAGCAGATGCCAATCATCTACAATCAGTAGGGGATTGACAGGAATGTCTTACGAGCAGCTTGCGAACATCAGCAACCAGCCTGTGGCACCGACTGAGCCCCACGCCCGTGGAAAGCAGATGCAATGTGGATCCATCGACGACTGCATCCACCACACCCCCAGAGTGGCCTCGGATGGTACCAGAAAAGTCTTCTCTAGAACTTAAGCATGGGCTTAAAACTTCGGGGTTTGATTCTTGAGAAGAGAGACGGGTGTTGACTCCTGTTACCACGGTCGCTATTCTTTACACGTGAAATTCCAAGCCAAATAGGAGCAGCGAGGACGACGAGGCCAAAACGATCTCGCTTCTTCGTGGACCCCTGCAGAAACTGCCCTTTGACTTCGATATCGGGACCGCGTATCTGCCGCACAGTGACGGCCTAGAGGGAGCCGCGCGCGACACAGCCCCTCGTCGAAGGAGCCACTGCTGCCTCAACAGGCTCAAACAGGTCCCGGCTTCTTGCGACCGCGTGACTTGCAACCCTCCCAACCCAGCTCACAAGGCACCTCGGTCAGCCCTGAACATGCTGAAGCTGAAGCAGGCTGAATTCAATGACGTCTGCGTTGAAAGGGCGGCTTCTGAACATCTGCAAATCCACATGCCACCCCGGACCTACAAAGTCCTAAAGCATCGGGAAATCCGAAAAGCCAAGGGACGGTCGAAGGCCAGCTCCGCCAGGGGCACTGCCTTGGCAGGGTCCAGGATGGCCGGGCGAAGCCTGGGAACTGGGACCGGGAAAACTATTTCGCACGAGACTCGGGCAGGGGCGCAGGTAGTAGCAATGTTTGGGATAAGATTGGGATAAGACTAGGAACAGTGTAAGAACAAGCTTGTCGAAAAAGTGGAACAAGAACTAGACACCAGACCCGAAGTGTGGCATCCTCAGCACAAGCACCTCTAGTGATGGAACAGAAGACCCACAACAACAATGCAATCCAGTGTGTGTGTGTGCAAAGATAACACAACACCAGCGACGACATTGACATGTACTCAATAAAGCAGGAGAATAACAACGCGGCGTTTCTTCTTTTAGCGCTTGCGCAGTCAGACGATTCAAGAAGGCCGAGGCCAGAACTACTGAAGCAGTGCAATCCGGGGCGAGGGGGGGGGCCTCAGGCGCCACGGCCCCGTTGACGGCCCCAAAGCCACCCACCCAGACCAAGAAGAGCAGCAGCAAGCAAGCCACCTGCAGCCACCTGCCCAGAGCCATCCAGCCACCTTGAGCCATGCCCAAAACCACGTGCCCAAGTACCCTGACCCACCCACCGCCCTGAGCCACCCGTCCAGGGATAATCTAGTATATTATACTAAATTCTTATATAGTATAATATATATATATAGAGTATACTATATTACATATCATGTCACAATATATTACACATTCTCTTACAGATTATGTTACGTACTATATTGCATATACCTTACACCCTTATACTATGCCTACTATGCTACATCCTATCAAATTATATACTATATCTATATTCTAGACTGAGTTCGTAAGGACGAAACTTCACCTCGTGGTAGTCCCTCGGCTCGGCGCTCTGGAGCTCCTGAAGGGCGCTGCAGCCCACCACCATCGAGTAGTACTAATAACTATAGAAGTAATAAGAATGATACTTATAAGAATGACATAATAGAAATAGTAATCGTAACAGTTATAATGATAATAACAATAGTAGTAATAGTGACGATAGTATTATTATTTTTACAGTACTAGAAGTAATAGTAGTAGTATCAGCTACGATTTTTGTATTATGGTATAGTAGTAGTGGGTAGTAGGGGTTCCTTGGATGGGTTTAGTGTTTGGGGCTTCATGTTTAATAGTAGAACTCAGTAGAACATGTCAGGTAGTACGAGAGAACGATGGGTGCACTTTCTTTACCCCGGCCTTCGCATAGTCTAGGAGCTCCTTTACCTGCCAGGTGCCAGCAGGCTCCTGTCAAACTTTACAGGTGTGGGAGTGGTCTGCCTGTGAGGACCTCTAACTTGGATGCTGAGAAAGCTGAATCCCTAAGGCACTAGCAAGCCATGGCAAGGCAGAGCTGTTCGTTCTGCCGCGTGAATCCAAGTCGGCTCGGTCGTCTGACAAGGCGTTTGGGCGGCTCCTTTGACAGCCGCTGTGAGCGCGCCAGGCGTGCGGAGCGGAGCACCTGCACCAAAAAGGCACGTGGGGATTCCGTGGCTTCCGTGGCTTCGGATTCCGAGACGGAGCGCTCCTCGAGGGCACGAAGCCAAGGCTGTGCGGGCGTTGGAGCTGGACCTCTGCACGGATCTACTGAAGCCTGCGGCCCGCCTCCTCTTCGCTTCGTGGGTGGGTGCTATCACTCTCTGAGCTATTCGCTGTCATTTTGGAAGCCTGGAGCCCCACTCAGCGGTTTGGCAGCTTTCAACCTGTACTGACTGTGGACCGCAAGACCCGCGGCTAACCTTGCGAGCTCCGACGAAACGAGGTCCGCTCCTCATCACAGCAAGTCATGGTTTCAGCCTCTGGCGGCATATTCGTCTCAAAGTAGAAGCTGAATCGCAGTTGAGTCGGCTTGCAAAACAACAACAGGTAGTCCCTGCTTTTGCGGCTACTAGAGTTACCGTTCTCTTCTCTTTGGCATTTGCCCCGCCGAGTGGCCGCCGTCACCGCTTGCAGGGCCTGGACAGTAGCAAATCATGATCCCATCGGGTGAAGCGAAGCACTAGGAGCGGCGAGACTTTCCCGGTATGCATGCAAAGATAAGATGGGAGGCTACTTGACCTTTGAGGGAACTAAGTAACTATAGGGCATGCCGGTGCACCATCTCGCTTGCATTCCTTTTGCACCCTCCCCACCTTGCCTAACACTGCCAGGCTCGAAACTCCGCGGCGCTCGAGAATGGGCCGCAGAGCCTGCAAAACATCACTATTCCTGTTGCATTCTGATTGAACGATTGCTACCATCATGTTCATTTCGGCACACTGGAGTAGTCAGGTACAAGTATCGGGCGTTTTGGAGCGTGCACATGTGGAAGCAATACCATCTTCACCGACATCTGCTCCCACTCAGAACTGCTGCTGACTCTCGCTGAACATCGAAATCAACCCTCGTCAATTGTATCATTGACGTACTATCGCTGTAACCAGAATTGTATTTTATCGCTGCCATAGCGACTACTGACTACTGCCGACCAGTACTGCCATCATGATTTCTCTCCATTGAGTCTGCGAGCACCCACCTCCCGAAGCGAAGCATCGAAGCGATCGAAGGCCAAGACAGAGCTCAAGGCCTTCTGCTGGTCTTATTTTGGGGATGCCCTATTCCTCGCTTGGGTTCAGAAGACCTCTAGGGTGAAGGACTGAAGGGCCTAAGGTTTGGGGGTTACTGGGAGGATCCACCAAGTGTAAGGAATAGGCCTCTAGGGAATTTTGGCGTTTGGGAAGTAACGGGTTTGAGCTTCAAGGGTTCCGGACAAAGAGGTCCGATTGTGACTCATGCACCCAAACCCTAAACCACAGCAGTACTGCTACCCTTGTTACAGCTGTCAGCGCCGCCGGCATCAGCATCTGTCACTGATGGATTTCATTTGTGCGCAGTCGGCTGCTGCCGTGTGATCGGTCCATGGTCCATGGTGGCACTGTAGCAGGAATCGAGAAGAGGGGCAGCACAAGAAGATGTAGCAGCAGGATCTTCAAATTGGGGGGGGGGGGGGGTATTCATGGTGATCATCTGTGATCATGGTGATGGGTATGACGCTTACGCCGAGGATGATGGTAATACTGGCCATGAACGTGGTGTGCTTGCCGTCAAAGAAAATCGAATCGATTTCATGAGATGGTGACGCTTGTGCCCAGCCTCCTCCAGTGGCTCGTTGTGAAAGCGCTCCTTGGAACTGTGGCCTATTTCTTTTTCTTAGTATTACCATTAGTACTATGACTATTATTGTTATTGTTGTTGCCTACATCCTACGTCGTGTCTGAAGCTCATCGGCCCTGCCCACACACCACCTGTGTCTTAAACTTACATTCTGGTCAGGTTGCTTAGGACAGTCAGTGATGATGACATATTCGGGGTTCTCTCCGATACTTCATGCTCAAGATGCCGGGCCGAAGCTCTTCCTTGGCCGGAAAAGGGGGAGATGAAACAGTCGGCACCGCATCTCTAAGTCTCAGACGCAAGGATGCTGCTGATGATGATGGTGATGTTAATGATGATGATGATGATGATGATGACGATGTTGATGAGGATGATGATCACGGCGGTGATCGGGCCTGTGTCGGTAGTTCCCACTATTCCGATGTTGCTCGTGACGGAAGGGTCTAGTACTGCCATCTAGCATGGCGTGGGCTTCGGCTGCAAAGTATGGGAATGAGCAGTGCAGTTTCAGTCCATATGGATGTCGAATGGGCTTCCCGAAGTTGAGACCAACAACACAGTCGCCAAGTGGAGCTCCGAGATACGAGGTGCCGGATCACCGCTAGCAGCTCTCGGGCACTGTAGGGGTACCTAGGGCTCGTCGTGTTCGAGGGTCGAGGCAGGGTGCCCAGCGGACTAAATAGCAGCCCGAAGATCCAAAAGTGACTCTGTACCTCGTGCCTACCTCGGAGGACCCAGCTCATTTATAACGTTGCAGCAACAAGTTCCCGGAACGTAGAGGAGGAGGCAGAAACCATCCCCGATCCCGCATGGCCGAGGTGCTGCAAGCGGCCGTCCTCAGGGCAGCTCACGAACAGGAGCCAAAATCATCGCCATCAACATCATAGACATCGCGAGCTGTAGCAGTAGCAAGAACGAATCATCATCGCAATCGTAGCAGCTGCTGTTGGCTACAGTAGTACTCTACTGGAACAGCCTGAAGCACTTGATTTGGTGCGCAAAGATAAGTTGACTGCAGCCAGAAACACAGCCAGGACTGCTTGCACTTTTGCATCATGCCACATGAGACGACAGTGCGGAAGTAGTGTAGAAGTGCAGATCTCAGAACACCTACGCCCTCGCTTCCAAACTTTGGATCTCGAATCATCCCGAATCCGACGTTACCGTAGCGATCTGGACCCCTCCTCCAAGGCCAAGCGCAGGTCAGCAAAAAGGGCGACCAGCGTGCGAAGGAGGCCATCGGGCACATTGGGGCCTCGATAATCGGAACAGTCGAAGGAATAGCTGCTGCAGATGTGCAGGGCTTTACGGAATGAGGTCTGGTTACGATTGTGAGAGATTGAAGCAGGTGCGAAATGGATGCTAGAGGATCGCTCTAAAGCTCTACGACAATGGAAGTCGCGTTTGAGGTACCTCAACCTTCCTGTGCCTAAACATATATCCCGCATCGACAGCGTGGTCGAAGGAGGATAGTCATATAAGATAAAACAGCAAACAGCAATACTTGCGAATGCAGCGCTGCAACCTGTATAAACTCTTTAGTCAAGAAACTCCAGAAATCTTGCCCCGTTATCTCCATAAGATTTACACTCCGCCCAGCCCTGTTAGATACCCTGGGGTCCCAGCCAACTGCCCTTGCCAGCTGCAACTCGGATGTGGCGTCCTGGTCCCGGTTCTTAAGCTCCAGGGTTCTGGGGCTGAGTGTTCGAGCTCCGTTCGGCGTTGCTGACGTGTGGGCTTGGAGATCTTCGAGAAACGTACATCCCTATCGGCTCTAGACTGGGCCCTTGGAGCCTCCAGAGGGATCGCTCTAACAATACAAGCAGCCGATAAGCTGTTCGATTTCTCACCCCTAAGGGGCTAATGCTGCGTAAGTTGTCCTAAGTCTAAGACTATACTCCACATATCACTTATGTACGTGCGCACATTCTGCAGTTGACCAAGGATGGGGGACAGCCGGGCTGTATGATAGCTGAGTCGGCGAGCATCTTCTTGGGGGGGGGGGCTACAATCGAAGTGAAGCTCGAGAGCTAATTGCTTGAGAGCTTCGGTGTTGAGCTCCGATTTGGATCTGTGTGTGATGTACTCGCGAGGCTTTTACGCGTGAACTTGGCTGGAGGACGGCCGCAGCTGGATCACAACAACTGCTCGAAGGAGAACTGACCTCTGATGTGCCTTTGGGACGGGTTGCAAGTTCCGGACCAGATGTGCTCCCCGACAAGTGCCATAAAGCAAGCTGTCGGTCGACACGTCCACCACACACAGAGACACAAGACGACCACACAAAGACCTCTTGACTTCCTACACTGCAAGCAACCTGAACTTCGCACCCCTCCGATGTAGAGACAACCCATGAACACCTTTGCTCCCTGCTGAACGTTTTGCCAAGCTGCGGGGTTGTCAAGGCAGAAGACTGAAAATACATCCGCCTCCCAGTCGCGAGCTTCTTCCGAGTCTCATGGAGAGCCCAGCTCCAGGCTTGAGGCTTAAGCTTAGGTGTGGGGGCCCCTCGACCTGGTCATGCAGCACCGGCTCCCTTAAAGCTTGAGCTACAGTGTCTGCGGAACTGCCGTAGTTGAAGTGTGTTTTGGTCTTCTTTACCTCGCGAAGCAAGTCGTTGCCGAGGAAGGGGAAGCCGGGGCGATTGGCCAGGACGAACCTCAGAACTTGCAGAGCTCAGCTCAATCATGACCACCACCAGTAGCAGGGAAGCAGATGGGTCGCAATTCTGTCACTCTTCTTGTTGTCTTCGCCGAAGAGTCTTCGACATAACTCAACCTCTGAACCCATGGAGGCTGTCTTTCAGGGACACAAGGCCCGGGAGACAGATCTGAAAGCCCTGGCGGCAGAAAGGATAAGCGAGAGCGGGTTAGAACGGGAACCATCTTTCCGCCAAGACACATGCGGAACTCCGGGTGAACCTGCATGCAAAGGCCGGGGTTGCCCAAACCCCCGAGCCTTCAGATAAAGGAACCCCCGGACTAACACCCCAAACCCGTAGACGCTCCTGCAGCGTCGCCGCACCGCCCTCGCCAGCTGTCGCCTCCGTAGCTGCAGCAAGCCTGCAATGGCACGGGAAAGAACATCTTCATTCTCGTTGCAATTCTTCTTCCTGAAGAGCCGTGCTTTTGGCTAAGTCTGCATGCATCGAACTTAGGACGGATGATTTCTGAATGTCGAGATGCGTCGTGTGCCAAGGTTTTGATAAGAGCGTTTTCTCAGCATCACTGCTGGCGGGCCTGCGTCCGTCCGGGAGGGCGAGCTGCCCATCCTCAATCAACGACTTCAGGATCACCACGACCTGTTGAGTTAAGGGGATGTTTCCCTTGTGGGTGCCGAATGTCGATAACAAGCTGTGGAAGCGCGCACTGTGGAACCGCCACACCAGCAACCATCGGCATTGCACTCGGTTCGACATAGTCTCGGAAGACCGCGTAGGGGAGATCTAGTTTGACTTCCTTCAAACTGCACCGCTGGTCATGCCTCATGCTTGTTCCGGGCTCAGCGAATGCTCTCGCACCGGAAACCATCGAAGCGATGCAGTGTTTCCGAAGCTAGCCATCTTATGCGGTCCCAAATCGGCACCTCGCGAAGAGAAACTGTACCAGCGAAAACGCAGAGTCACCCAGGAGGTGATGCAACTGCAGACACCGATAACCACATGTAAACGACCCTAGCAGGTCTGCGACACATGAAGCATGGACATGGTTTCGTCGTTTGGCCTCGAGGGGCGCCTTGTCTGCCTGCACACGCAGCTTGCATCCAGAGACACGTACTGTGAATGACAGGAGACCTTTGTGCGTTTTGCTGATTGAATTCCCATCGCGTATGTCAGTCTCTATTATTCGCCAGGCTGAATTGTTGAGGCTACTGAAAGACAAGGTTGTGTCCCTGTGAAAAGCCGAGAATGCACCTGGCATTCCCAAATTGTTGCATGCCCTGTGAAGAGAAAATATGGTGGCCATCATTATAATATAGTTACATATATATATATATAGATGGTTGCCCGGGCCCCACTCATGCAACATCCAACTTCAGCCAATCAGGTACCGGCGGAAAAGACGGAAGCTTCAAGCTGTGGCTTGGTTGCTGTAGGACATTTTGCAAAGGATGCCCAAAGCTAGCTCTTCCAAGAACCCAGCTCCAAATTGACTTGCAGCCCGAATCGACACGAAACCCGACACATGTCACTTTGAGCACCCGGAACCGCATACTGGCGAGATAGGCAGTGCCATCAATGCCCTTGCTCGAAGACGGCAGCATTACTTACCCTGAAATGGCATGGCTGTGTCAGCTGCTATAATTCGCCTCGAGGTAGCTGGCACCACTTCCATCACCGAATATAATGAGCCCAGAATGTTGTTGCTTGTCATCTTAGTGGTCTTAGTGACTACGGATGTTAGTAGTGACAAGTAATGTTACTAATGGCCAGTATTGCTACCATAATGGAAAATAACTGTTTCATGTTGCCAATACTACTTGTTCTTATTGCTGTTTGTTGACAAAGGTCTTGTAGCAACTCATATACAGTGATCACAATTCGCCTCATCTAAGACCAGTGCCCGGCCAAACTGCGCAGCCCGGACGAGCGGAGAGTCCTTGGTCAAGGGGCTTCAGTTCGTGCTGTAGGTACAGATCAAGCTGATGCCTTCCTATGAAGAGACCCTAGCCCAATTTTCTGAACCCTTGGCAAGACAATACTGGATAGGGCCATGCACCACTTCCGATGCTATCGCAGCAGTGTAGCCTGTATGTAACTGTGACCGGCTATTCTGCGAGAGGACCGATGAATTCTCGCAGGATGCTTCTTAACAGTGATGGGCACAAAATATGGCACAAGGATGGTGCAGTGGTTCCTGGTGTGTTTGGTGCGCGGATGTAAAGCCGAAACCACAAGTGTCCCTCCCTCTGAACCTGTCCTCATGGTACAGGCGGCCGTCCGACACGACAGGCGTGACCTGGGTCAGTTGAAACACTGCAAGATGTAAAGCTCGACTTCGTAGCCGGTGTGGGGCGGCTCGTGCTTTCGTGAGTGCGGGGGCGTTCTTCCGACATGACAAGCCTGGCTGCCGTGAGTTGCGACACTGTGGTGTCCCGATGCAGCTGCATGTACTCACGCTCCATGGCCACGGTTTGCAGGAAGTAGTCAACCACGCGGTTTTTCCTACAGGGCGGGCACGTTTGGGCAACCGGAAGCTCGCTCAAAGTCTCTAGCTTCCCACAAACAAGGCAACTTTCTACAAGTAGGCCGTGTCCCGACACCCTGCGGCCCCAGAAGGAGGAGGAAGCGCTCCTTAGCAAAGCCAGCAAAAACACAGCAGTGCCCAATGAAGTACTGGTGAAAACAACAGAGCCGACAGTCTTACGGAAGAAGACCCATGCAAGAGGCAGTGGGATGCCAGTTGGACATCAGAATCAACTGAAGCCGGCAGAGCTGCAAGATACCAAGAATTTCTTCCCGAAGCTGCACGCGATTCATAATCCCTGCCTCCACACCCTGAGCCCTAACTTCAAACCCCAAAACCCCAACACTGAACCAATCCTTGCCAGGCCGGAGAAATCCCTTTTAGTCCAGACTTTGCCAAGCAGCCCTCCTCTGGAAGATGGCCTTCCAGGTCTGAAAAATCTTCCGATCCCACGGTAAGCAACATGCGCGTGTGTATGTGTACTGTATATATATATATAATATGTGTATACACAAATGTGTGTGTGTGACACACACACGCATACCGCATATTTGTAATAGTCGTTTGTCTGTACATATGTAAATAGTTGAAGTCCTAAAGACATAATGTGATGTTCGGCCCTCAGCAAGCACTTCCGATTTGACCGTGGCATCTGGTGAAACTGGCCTTCCCCAGCTCCTCCAGCAAATCTACATGTCGATCGATGCCGACGAAGTCGACACTGGGAACCTCCATGCAGTACCATCAAGAAACCAGGAGTATCAGAATATACCATGGGCAAATTTGCAAGGGTCTTGCAACCCTCCAACACAAGTGTTTCATGCTGAGGCATCGGCAAGCTCGGGATGCTTAGGCTTCCCCACAGGTACCACGCACTCGCCAAACTGGACAGAGTCCTGACACTGGGAAATGACATCGCAAGATTTCGGTGTGCTGTCCCTAGCCCGTCCGCTCAGCAAGGCCCCAGTCTCAGCTAGGTAAGGTCCTTCCCGACATGCGCCACGCCGTTGCCCCCTCGGAAGAAACTATCACGGTGGACGTGCGAGAAGGGATGTGCAGAAACCAGGCAGGTGCTTTGCCCACTCTACAGTGCGAGAAGATGTCCGACAGGAGATGCAGTGCACGGTGCAGCCGAGTGACTGTCTGCCGTGTCCTTCCTGCAATCACAGTCTGCCCCTCGCGACTGCACTCTTACTGTAACTGTAACTGTTCCCTGATGCACACCATCCTGTCCCTCCGGTTCTGCTGTCAACTCTACAGACTCCTCGCTCGTATGCAAGCAGCACTCAGGGACCTCGGCGCCCGTCGCAGCACTTTAGCAGCTGCCTGTGGTGGGGGATTGAGGGCAAGTACTGCCGTCAAGATGTTTCCGCTCTTGCATAACTAAGGATTTCCGGTTCCAGGGTTGTTCTGTGCAAGCTCGCCCTGCTGCATACTCTGTGAATCCGCTTGAGTCAGCTGGAGGTGTCGCTGTTCTTGGCTCGGACTGGGAGGACTGTCGGTGACGGATGGGGGTCTGGCTCGGACGCCTGCTTCGAAGCCGTCTCTGCGACTCACCCAGACCGTGCGCCGTAAGACCCCTATGGAAGCCTGATTGAAGCCCTAACAACCTGCAGGGAAACCTATTTCCGCCAACCCTCGAGTGCTCTCTTTGCTCCTTCTCGGCTGCCGCCGTGCCGAAGTGCTCAGCCAGTTGGCCCAGGAGCTTCGCCCGCTCACCTCGAAGAGACACACACACACACACACATGCAAAGCGTTGGCTTTCGCTGCAGGGACCCGCAGGAAGTTCCCCCCCTCCCCCCCCGCTACTTCAACAATGCCTGGAGCGACCGGCCTTTCGGCATGAAGGGAAACAGCTGCTGCTGGAGGATGCCGTGGAGCAACTCCACCTGCAGCTCGCAGCCGTCCGAACTCCGAAACTTGGCGGCACTGCATCAAGCAAGCCGCAGGCAGCTATCAGAACTAGAACTAGAATCCAGCTACTGTTCGAAGGCGTCTTGAGGCTTTGATGAGTGGGGGCTGCGATCTGACTCTGCGACTAAGGCAGACGGCCAGTGGAGGCTTGAGGTTTCCCAGTCTGGGCAGGTGCGGGGTCGCTTTGGGGATTTGGTGTTAGAAGCCTTCTAAGCATGAAGCGCCTTGCCTGAGCCGACACTCATGCGTGCATGCATCTACACATGCTACTGTACATATAGTCATCCAGTGCTGGGTTCATTACCGCTGCCACAACAGGTATCGATCTCAGCTGGCGCATGTCGCCCAGACGGGGTTGGGATGACGATAGCATGATACAGAAGTTAGCAAAAAGCAATCCGGGACTGGAGCTCAGCCTTGAGAAGCAATGATATCAAAACAGCTGCTTGGGCAACTTGTATGCATCCTTGTGGGATTCTTTGCGCTGTCTTGTCTTCTTGCGGCTCTCCCCGAGCGACCTCGTGATCCCCTCCGGCCACTGCAGCTGCGCGCGCCACGCGAAGGATCACCTCGGACCGACACTTTTCGGGGATACTGGTGCACTGGGGTAAGAGTTTCCGTCAACACGAGCCCCCTAAGATGGACCCATCAACGGAGAAAATCCTCAGTATAAGGACCCCGCAATCGCAATAACAAATACTTCGAGATCCCTGTATATGCGTCCTAGCTTTGAGAAGAAACCTTACGTACATCATTCTCAGTCTACTGTGTAATTTTCCATGAGGACATGAGCTCCCTCGCTTACAAGCCAGCACTTCAGCCCCTGAGCCAAAGGCCCGGATGGGCACGACCAGCCGCTCTGAAGGAGCCTCTCGAAAGGCAGAAAGGAACCGACATTCTGGAGCTTCGATTCTGCAAGAACCCGAGAGGCAAAACAGTGCTGGAAGTCGTCGCAGTACAACGTGTCCTTTCCACATTCACCACCAGAATCTCCTAAGTTTAGATTCAGAGATGGCAGGCCCACCTTACAATTCCAGTCCCAGGTCCTAGGGTGACTCTGCACTGAGAAGGGCTGCCTTCGGTGCCTCCTCGCTGGGCCTCCCCTCCTCCGGCTGGGAGGCCTGCAGCCAGGAAGCAATCAATCTGGCAACGATGCTACACCACTGAAGGGTACCTGCGTGTACCCAACATCTGAGATACCATGTCCCATGGCAAACTCAGGATCGCTCCGTCTATCTACGAGTATCTAGTTCTGAATGCATCAGTTGTGCTAAACCTCTGCAGGGTAACAGCTTGTAAAAAAACCCGTTCGCACGAACGCTGGTGCATCCAGCCGTATAGAACTCAGCAAAACATACATCGGACAACTAATACCGTTCTTCGCAGGGTTCGAAAGTCGTAAATATCTTCCAGACCTGCAGGCAAAACTCTGCACCAACCCTGAGCCCAAAACCCAAACCATCTCTCCATCAAGTCAATCAAATCACATACTCGCCGGCAAAACCAAAAGACATCGTGTGAACTGTGCAGACATTTGGTTGCCAAGGCTTTGAACTTGGAATAATGACTGATTCCAAGGTTCCCATGGGTCTTGAACCGTTATCTGAGCCCCAAAACGGCCTTCAGAGCACGGCACCCCAGCCGCGTCCAAGGAGTTTGTGCTCCCCAAGTCCTGAACTCCTACACCCCAAGACATATCCAAGACCCTAAACCCGGAGCCCTAAGCCTAACCTCCCGAAGTGCCACCTTCTGGGGCTCTGATGGCTTCTGCGCCACGGCTGCAACGAAGCGTTGGGCAGCGGCTGTGGGCAAGGAGGGAACCACTTCCGCCAGCAGCTGCACCTGAGTAGGCACCGCAAAAAACTTGCAGACGTCTGCATGGCCAAATGTGCGTACAACATGTGTAGGAGAAGATAATCATACCTAAATATTCTGGTGCCTTAGCCGCAGTCCGACCTATAACACTTGCAGGGTTTTCTTCTCGCAGGGTGTCTTGCGTCCTCTGGGAGAGCTGCATGATTCAAGGAAGTATCCTCAGGCTTCGGCCAAGTCTTCGGGGCGCTGCTCTGGGTAGCCTCAGGAGTGCTGGCGGTGTACCGATCTCCGATCTCCAGAGGTCCCGTAATATAGGGGCCTCAATAATTAGAATAGGGTTTTGGGAGTATGTTGTACTATAATTATAATAAGGAACCCCTAAATATTGTTCCCTATATTAACTGTACATGTTACCAGTCTACTACTCTATTGCTAAATGCACACAGGAGGGAGAATCTGTGTGATCATTTGCTACATCAAGTGCTTCCACCGGAGGATGCAGTGACTAAACAAATTCGGTTAAACAAATCGGTTGAGTTTTCGAGCTACGTGCAACCGGAAACATGAATCGCCTGGGGTCTTGAGCTGACCTGCTGCCTTCATGCCCAAATCCAATACCTCCACATCCAGAGAACTAGGCTTCGGAAATCTTAGGGTCCACTTCAAGCACCAGTACAACCGTGCTTCCACAACGAGTCTGCCACGGCACTATGGGTGGCAAAGCAGGCCGCCACCTCCTGCTGCTTCAGGATCACGGCTCAAGAATTTTGAGTGTGAATTGGGGCCACGGTGGGGCATCGGGTAGTGTCGTGCGATTGCAGCTCCTTGAGCAGGGAGTGTGGACTCACATCCGTTTTAAGTTTCCTGGTCTCAAGCGAAAAAGTCAATGCTACGGGATGCTGGCTGAGGTTAGACCTAGAATGTTTGATGCCCGCTGCCTCGCATTCCATCAAGACTAGCAGTTTGCTCTTACCGCTGTCTGTCCTTTTGGTAAATCACACTATATGATTGTAATTTGTTCGACAGGGTTGCCGGTGGTCGAGGAGTCTCCGAGGAGTTTGTCAGGGCTCTTAGTCTTCGTGCCGTGTCGCGGCTGCAACGGCCATGCCATCTGGGCTCTTCACGCCCCCTGAACCTCTGCTGTCCTTGTATGCGCCAGCTCTCCGCCCTTTGTATGATCAAAAGAACACATGAACAGCAACTACAAGGTTTGTGATTTCCGAGCATACAAGTACACAAATGTGCAATGAACGAAAACGACGCAGATTAAAACGACATCGGCCTCGGTCAGCCAGGGGTGCTGCGATGTTGGCGGCTCCCCGAGAGCTAAGACCTTGAAGGCTGGGTGGATGCCAGCCACCTTGGCGAGATTTTCGTTTCCTAGTACAGTACTTAAAGTTGCCCCGCGCATGGCAAAACCTTAGGTCCTAGGATGTAGGAAAGCGTGCTGTTGTGGAATATCTTGAAGCATCCAGGATAGCTCGCCCACGACTATGTCTGCTCGTCGGTTGTACAGCGAGAAGAATGAGATCCAGAAGAGCCTACACCCAAAGCGAAGCTGGGAAATGTCGACTGTGGGGCATCTCTGTTTCAAGCCACCCCGGAGAAGACTGAACCATGGCCGTAGTGAAATAAGCTTAAGTGCCCCAGTCTGACGCCTCGGGAGTATGCCTATTGCATGAAAGCTGAGCAGCAGCGGCAGCAACAGTCGTGAAAAGCGGCAGGAGGAGGAGGACGCGGAGGCGGAGCAGGACCAGCAGCAATCGCATTGTCGGAAGCATCAGCAGAGTGGCTAAGGGTGAGTAAGCATGCTAGCCAGCCCGAAAAGCAACGGCACAAATCCTGACCAATGGCACGGCAGCCAGCTACAGCGTCGAAGCTCTGACCTTGGTAGACGATTTTGCAAAGTTCTGGAACCGGAGTTATCTTTCAGCATCCCAGCGTGCCGAGTGTCACAGATTGTCTGATGAGCCGTCGCGCAAGCATTGCAATGTGTGGGCCTATTTACACCGGTGGGCGTCCACAATGCGTTTTTGTGCCGGCTTATTCAGGCCGGCACCCATACGTTGGGGGCCTCCATAATGCGTTTAGATATGTTTAGATTTCGGCCGGCCGATTCCTTGTTGAGTTTGCTTCCTTTCCGCTGATGGTCCATCTTAAGGCACCCACAAGTTTCTTCCTTGAAGCCCGACCTAAGCCGCAGTCAAAGCCACCCAGACCCCAAGCCAACCCAAGCCCCCAAACTACCGAACCAAGCTCAAGGGGATCACGGGTAACATATTAACGAAGCCGTGCAGGGATGATTGGGAGAGGGGTGGGGCATCGAACAGGCCGCCACATTACTCACAAGATTTGACCCGATTGGCGGCCCACGGGCGTCATAAGAACTCTTATCAACCCTTCGAACCCTAAACCCCAAACCCTAAACCCTAAACCCTTATAAACCCTAAACCCCAAACCCTAATCTCCAACACCGAAATCCTAAACTCTCAGCCGAAAGGCTCCTGAGTGGCGCCAGCTGAGGAATGTCCATCACGTCAGCCGACCTTTCGGCTCTTGATAAGACTACCCTAAACCCTAAACCCGAAACCTTAAACCCCTAAACCTTAAACCCCTAAACCCCTAAACCCTAAACCCCTAAACCCCTAAGCCCCTAAAACCCTAAACCCCTAAACCGCCTAAACCCTAAAGGCTTCACCAGGGGGTCTAGGTCTTAGGGTTTAGGGCTTGGGGTGTAGCGCTTACGGTTTAGGGTTTAGGGAGTGGGGTTCAGGGATGGGCTTTGGGGGTTATGGGTTTTTTTTAAAGTGGACATGTGCACACACTCACCGAAGCTCGCACACGCACTGGCCAATTAGGCCCTCCACACAACAAAAGCTAGCACCCCTCTCACTCGTCACCCAGCACATCCGAATCACCATCAGGAGAACATCCTTCTTGACTCTTTTCAACACTTGGACGACCAGCATCACGACGGGGTGATCGAGATCTCTGTCGAACATCACGAGCAGGTAGATCAGGGGACACCCCAACACCATCCGACGACACAGGTAGATCACGGGACACCCCAACACCATCCGACCACGAACTAGGCAGTTCACCCCAGCGAGGTCCACCAGGACGTACACGACCATGCAGCCGAAGCGGAAGACAGTACGGGTCCATCTGAGCATCGCGAAGTACACCCACACAAACATTCCACACTTCATCCAAGACTGTGCGAAGAACATCACGACATCCTTGTACTGCAGCAAGACGTCCAGCTTCAGGAGGAAGAGGACGTTCTCCACCAGCACGGGCTTGAAGAACATCCCGAAGGCACCGCAGCAGCACAATCTGTGACTCGAAGACCGACTGGACCAGCAGGAGCATCCATTCGGCATCCACCCCTTCAGCATTGGACTGCTCCAGAAAGTCCTGCATCAAAAGTAGCCCAGGGCGCGACAGCGTCATCTTGGTTCAGTCTTTGCATAAGACTCACATCCTCTCCATCTCCACCAACATCCCCGCGAGGAGAACGAGAGCGCTCACGGGCAGTCGTAGCTGACGAGCGCGAAACATCCCGAGGTACTGCATCACCCACTGCCGTCTCCGTAGCATCACCAACAGGTTCAGGAGCAAGACCACCCGCAGCACTGTGTTCACCAGGTACTGGAGCAGGATCACCCGCAACATCTTCTGCACGTTCAGGAAGGTCAGCACCCGGAAGAGAAGCACCACGTCCAGCCACATCCAGTGTACGTCCACCATCCACAGAGAACAGAGTTCGGCGACGTTGTACTCCCAATGACGGCAGTGTAGGTGGCACATCCGAGGAAGACAATGCACCAGAAGGCTCACCATCCGCCTCCACGTCTGTAGCCACCCCTGCTCCTCAGCAGGTAAGGGCGCCACGACAACATCCCCATAGCCACCCAACTCACCATACTCATCCACAAAGAGTGCAGGGTCACGTCGAAGTTCGGCAGGCAACGTCTCAGGGTCCAGCCATGCATTCGCGACTCGTTCATGGAGACCATCCAAAACTGCACGTGCCAGCCCAACCACAACTGTATGCGACGCCTGGCAAGCAGCCCCGCGAGCTGCACCATCCGGCAAAGTACATTCACGCCCCCGAAGACGCCTCCCAAGGATCGTGCACACATAGTCCTGGACCTCCATCACGTTCTGAATTGCGGCATCCAGGACATGAAGACACCACTGAACATCCTCAGCGGTGAGGTCACTTCCTTCACGATCTCCATCCACAATAGAGGCAAGCTCGCCCAGGAACAACCCAATGGCACTAATGCACTCACGTCGTAGGCCCAATCTGGCCAACTCTTGAGCTTCAGCAGCCTGCAGTCGCTGCACCAGGGCAACATCATCCACCCCAGCCGCAGGAAGACCATCAGCACTGCCGCCTACAGTGCTGACCTCAGGCGCTGATGTCCCACCAGAAGCAGTAGCCCCACCAGAAGCAGCAACACCCACGTCATCAGGCACAGCAGCTTCACCAACATGGTCTGGGGAACCAACCACCATAGCTGGACGAGGTACAGCAACCACCGCAGAGTCAACGGACACACCAGGCTGTGACACCCCAGGTCCATCTGCTGTGCCCACACGTCGGCGCACCCGCCGAACTTGAAAACGACCAGGCACAGACGACGAGGCAGCACTGCTCTCCCCAGCACTGCGCGAGCGCGATCGAGTCGGCGAAGATGCGGACACCCCAGGGTTGTCTGGACCAGATGCAGCATCCGGGTTGACAGGGATCAGGTCAATGTGTTGCACCATTGGTACATCCACCATTGCTTCCAGTATACCACAGACCACCCGACTCCACTGTCGGTTCCAGTTCAAACTTCGAACACGATGTGCAGCATGTCGTGGCCCACGAACAACCGGCCAATATGGTAACACCCCGGACGAGTCAACACGTCTCCGCAAGCAGTTGAGGATCTGCTCAGTGCGGCGACACCCATCGCTCCAAGACTGCAGCCACTCTCGCAGCCCCCATCTGAACTCCGGCCCCAGGTCCTCATCGCTGTGACGCTGCAGTGTGTAGAGCATGTCCCTGAGATCTCGCCGAAGAACATCCGGTAGATTTAAGTCGGCAAGCATTTGTTCTTCTGCACTCGTGAGCTGCATGAACACCGTTGCATCCACTTGTATGAAGGAGCCATCCTCATCCTCGTCCTCAAAGCGAACATCCCACACTCGAGGTACACCTTGTCCACTCCAGTCCACCATCATGGCCGGGCCGGCTAACCACTGTTCCCAGTCCGCCCACACCTGGGCACTCCAGGGAGGAGGCCTCTGGGCCTGTTCTGGAACACCCAATAGGCCTGCAAACTGGCGTCTTGCAGCAATAGCCTCGGGACTAGTTCGATCCACCCCGCGACGAAACACTGCAGCACGAAATGAGCCATCCTCCCAGGCGCGTACACGACCTTCACGTCGGCCTGGGCTTAGGGTCTCTAGTATATCCGAAACCCTCCACCACCCTAAACCTAATAGGGTTTAGGTTTTAGGGCGGGGTTTAGGGTGTAAGGGTTTTAGACCTGGGGTTTAGCGGTTAAGGATTTTAGACCAGGGCTATACCCGTAGCCGAACAACTTAGCCTTTTAGGCGTCCGTACAATGGTTTCTTTATGTCATTCCTCAAAAAGGTATGTTTTTGTTGTGGGCCACAGGTAGGGTTTAGGTTTTAGAGTGCTTTGTGTTTAGATGTTAGGGCTTTGTGGGTTTACGGCTTGTAGGTATACGGGTTGCATTTAGAAGGGCTGTCAACGTTCCCGGGCTGCTGCAAGGGACCTTCATGCATATCGACTGCTATAAGATATCGACGAATGCTCCAAGAGTTGAAGTTTTATGATGGCTGTTATAAGGCTTCTAGAAGACTGTAAGAGTTTTAAAAGCACCAGGCAGCAAAAATTGAGCCCGAAACCCCAACTCCTAAATTCTATACCCTAAACGTAGGCCCCCGGGCGCCAGACGCAAAACGATGCTGGGCCGCCTCCTTCAAAACTCTGGAGCGAAAGCCCCTCTAAGCCCCACACCCTGAACCCGAAACTGCTTGCCCATGCTTTAAACCCGAAACCCCAAACTCTTGAACCTTTACACTCAACCTTAAAGCCTACGACCCTGAACCCCGAACCTCTACCGCAAACCTTAATCCCCAAACTCGTACTAACCTGGGAAGCTTGGCTTGGTTAATGCAGTGTCCTTGGTGGTCAGGCTCGCATGTCACAGGGGGATTCAGCATGAAGCAGACTTCGCAGCAGCTAGCACGTTCGAGGAAATGCCTTTCTGACTAGGCTCGCGTTCCTTGGAATGTTCTGCCAGGCGTAAAGTGTAGATGGTAGTAAACCCACATTCGACAGCAGATGGCCATAAGTCAATACTACGCTGGTCAAAAGAACCAACAGCAGGAGTCGATGTCTACCAGTGGTTCGACCAGCAACGGCTGAACCCTCATAGTTTCTCAGGGCTCAGAGAAGGCGGGTGGGGAATCCCGAGTAGAAGATCATTGGAAAGGGATCCCTAACTTCTCTTGCGTGGATGCCACCACCTTTGGGGTGCTTGACGGTTGGCGCGCACTCGACACGTCAATTCCAAACGAGGCACAAACCTCACCTTTCCGAACTGGGGTCCCAAGTATGCTCGCAAGAAGAAGAACTCCGTAATTGCACAGCTTCCAGCAAATAACCCAGTGAAAGCTCGAATACGAGGGGCACTCCCAACATCAACCTTAACATCACAGTCATCAAGTTCATCACCGTCCTCACCATCGCAACTAGCATTACAAGGCATTCAACAGGCCATCAAACCACGATCAGCACCACAAATCGAAGCACTCACCTTCGTCCCCTATGTTATGGTGACTTGCAGACTTGCATTATAAGCACAAGAGTCGTTGTCGTCATCATCATGAACAATACTAAAACTGCTACCAGCTTTTGGCCGCTTCATGTGTCTACGGCTATTCCTGCATTTCTTGTATTTCCCGTATGGAAACTAGTCCCTGTTGTTCTTTTCTCAAACTGAAAAAAACCCCTAACCCTAAACCCCTTTCAAACTGCTTATGAGTTACAAACTGCTGGTTTAGGGTGGCGGGTCCTTCTCTGAGCGCTGGCTAAGTTCCCACGCTTCCTGGCAAAGGCCCCAGGCAAGCATAAAAAAGGGCTTAAAAGTTTAGGGAACGAGGTGTAGGTAGGGTTCAAGGCGGGTTGAATTGGGGTAGAGGGTTTAGGTTCGGGGCTTTAGGGTTTTAATTTAAGGGCCGAAATAACTGCCAGTACTCTTTTGGGGTTCTTCGAAATATTGTAACCATCGTAAAATATACCCCCAAACCATAATGGATAATTTCTGATTACCCAGGCCCCAAACCATAATGGATAATTTCTAGTTACCCAGGCCCCTGGAAGAGGTTCAGAGTTAAGGGGCCTAAGTTTTTCAGTACATGAGCAAATCGAGGATGGTAACGACGATGCGTTGAGGTCCCTCCTTGGAATCACCATTGCGCCAGTCATTCGCATCATCCTTAGGGTTTAGGGTTTAGGGCTTAGGGCTTTGAGGCTTATGGTTTAGGGTTTTGGGTTATAGGGATTAGGGTTGTAGGGTTTAGGGTTCAGAGTTTAGGGTTTAATCATCGTGTACACTCTGGCCACCACAACTTTTGTTGTCACGACTGCAACCATCTTCATGAACCGACGAAACCAAGCGGTATCACATCAGCACTGGTGAATGAAGTAGTCCAGCCATGTCTGACACTGCTTTAAAGTACGTAGCACGCTACAATTTTAGGGGTATGTCGGGGTCGAAAGGGCTTGATTTTGTGGGAGTTAAATTAAGACTTTGGGGTGATGCCCTAAACCAAAACACCCCTAAAACCCTAAACCCCTAAAACCTTACCCTAAACCCCTGAACCCTAAACCGTAAATCCCTAAACCCTAAACCCCTAAACCCCTAAACCCTAAACCCTAAGTACGGGTTCGGGGTGAACAGAGGTTGGGGTTGAGCGGGAAGATTAGGCTCAGGCTGCTGTGTCCTGACAATGCCTCCAACCTGCCTCCCCTAACGCCCAAATCCCCAATCCTAAGTAAACCTTATAGGCCCTAAACCCGAATTAAACCCTAAAGCCGCCTAAAGCCCTAAACCCTAATTCCTAATGAAACCCTAAACCCCTAAACCCTCAACCCTAATTAAACCCTTTACCACTATAAACCCCGATAAAACCCTTGACCCCTAAACCCCATAACCCCAAATTCAACTCTAAACCCCTAAACCCTAAACCCCTACACTCTACACCCTATTGTAAGCCCTTAACCCCACATGGATCCCTGGGATTTCATGGCGTCGGCCTGTTGATGGCCTCAAGCCCAGAGCAATGCCTCTTAACTAAGGAATATATAGCTGAGACCATAATCCCTTAAGGGTTTAGGGGTTTAGGGGTTTAGGGTTTAAGTTTAGGGGTTTAGGGTTTGGGGTTACTAAGGGTCCCTGTGCCCAAACAGTATATACTTTGGCCTTAGGCACTTTTGGGGCCAATGTGTATACTCTATGAGTACATGGACCCTTAGGGTAATGTGAAGCCCCTTATCAGTTACGGTGTATTCCTTAATTAAGGCGTATTGGGCCTATGAGAGAAGGTTATAAGATGTTGTGAGACACGGCGTCTGGGGCGTTTAAAACAGAGCCCTAGTAAGCCCAGGTGTAAACCCACAGCGCGAGGAACCCTAAACCCTAACCTCTAAACCCTAAACCCTAAATCCTGACCCCTAAACCCAAAACCCAAACCCCAAACCCCTAAACCCTGATTACAAAGACCCCTAAACCCTCAAATTTGAAACCTGCACCCTCAACCTTAAACACTATAAGCCTCAAGCCATGAGACCCGAAACCTCACAGTCTTGAACACTCTGATCCTTAAATACGAAGCCTAAGCCTCTATAAAGCCATGGCTCTAGGCCTTACCCTAAGGGTCCATGTACCCAAATAGTATATACTTTGGCCTTAACGTAGTCCCTATATAGGTAC